>BMAO01028535.1:0-23307 GCA_019973975.1 Trichonephila clavata | reverse complement strand
ATTTCATAGAATCTCTAATTGCAAGCACATTTGATTTTAGAATTAGTTTAATGAAACAAATGTATACCGTGTTGCACTTCTCTACAATTTTTTTTTAAAATCAGGTGTGAGATTACTCGTTGAAATTCTCATCACAACCTGCTAGTAAATGTCAGCTACCTTGTATCTGAATTCGTGAAAGACGAATCCAAATACTTTTTGTCTTAAATTTTATACAATAGTTAATTGTTTCCTCGAGAATTAATTAACAGGGATATAATCTACGAAGAAAGACATGTTTCTAAGCATATATATAAGCATGGGTCGATTCGAATCTGTTTTATAAAATGTTAATTTCTCTTTTGTGTTAAATGAAAAAGAAATAATTACGAGTCTGAAAAAAAGCTTTAAAATAAGAAATTCCTTTATCTAATACATAGTTTACCAATCTATTTTGAACTGACGCCCCCTTTTCTAGGAATACTTCTCTCTCTCTTCTCTCTCGATACCACCCCCTCCCACTCTACAGAAATAAAAGTGTATATAATACATAGTGGAAACAGAGTTAATTTTTTAAAAAAAATATTTATTACTAATAGAATATATTTTTTTAACTTAATTTTTTTCTAAAGCCCCAATTTTTTTACTTGCGAATCTGAAGTAGCTATTGCCACAAATATATTTAAATGTACAATATTATATATTTTGTTGTAATTGAAAAACGATACGGAATTTCTTCATTTAAAAGAGTGGAATGAAACTGTTGTAAGAAAGCAGGGGGTTTGATGATACGAAGTAATTCATAATAAACCTTTGCTTTCAAATTTATTATAAATTGACAGTTTCAGTCTTTAAAGAATCACACGTTAATTCCTGGTTAACATATTTAATTATGTTTCTTGGATAATATAATGATAAAATGCATTGGGCGAAATATTTTTCCTACTGCTCGCAGACAAAGAAACAGGTGCACTACAAAAATTAAAAAATGCACTATATCATTTAGTTATTAGAGGTTTGAATGTAATATAATCTTAAAGTTTTTCACATACATCCACTGCCCGAACTACCGAAATATGTGAATTTTCGTACATGTGATATAGAAATAATTTAAATACATTCAATCAACATATGGTAAACAGTATTAAAGCTTACTTTTGTTAGTACATAATCAGTGTGTTTTTTAGTCTTTTTTAGACTACATTTGGTTAATCTGCCCAAGCCCCTCCGTGCCATCTCAACGCCCCCTAATTTTCTCTGGGTCTTTTACTGCCCCTGAAAGCCTTAACGCCCACAAGGGGCGTTATCGCCCACGTTGAGAACCTATGATTTAATAGATACTTAAAAATAGGTGAGTGAGTGAATATTAACGTCGCACTGATTAGCAACACGAGGGCTTTCGGCGACGGTCCGCGTAATTTTGAACCATGGTCAAGTGACGCGGACGACACCTGAGCTGGCACCCCTCTCCTAACTACCACACCACACCAACGGGAGAACGTTTGAGCTCTCGACAGATTTAACGTGGATCGCTCCCTACACGGCGGATCTTTAGTGGTACTGGGATCGAACTCATGACACGCTAGCCATGATCCGATGCCTAGACCACTTGGCCACCGCCCTACTTAAAAATAGGATCTCATAATTAAAATCGGTGAAAGCTATCATGAAATATATTTTAAAACGCCCTCTACTCTTCCACTTAAGGACTAACGTGTATTATACTATTTACTATATATCTTTTATACGGAATTTAAAGCAGATAGGGACTAAAAACCTTTAATGGGACACGTGCAAGATTTAATATTCAATGTTACGTAGTATACTTTCAATTTGTTAAAGCCTGCAAAAGAAAATCTGTGAGCTATTTTTCTTCAATTTCCAAACTAATATTGTGTGACTGACACCAAATTACTTTCTTCCCACACCTCTAGGAGAAGTTTTAATTAAAATTCCTACTTACTATGGGAGCTAGTAATTTCACTTCAAGAAACAAAGGATCTTTTGAAAACCACGCCCACTTATTTAGGTACAAAGAGGAAACTTTTAAGTTCAAAAATCTAAGCATGCTGATAACATTGTTTTTGTTAAAATCTCTCACTCTATACATAAAAGGTTTTTCGTGACGCTGTAATAAATTTGGATAAAGAATTACATTATACATGTAAATTGCTGTTTTGCAATTTAAGCAACAAGTGTGAACAATTGTAAAATTTGTACAATGGGGATTGTCCGAAATCAGGGGGTAATACCCCCCAGTTTAGGTAAATAATATTAACTTTTATCACGATTTCGATTATTAAATATTCTTTTAATTATTGAAAATTATTCGATAAATAATTTTAATGCTTCATTTAAATATTTACTTAACCTTTCTGTAATTCTAAGTTATTCTATATATGTTTTACCTATTTTCATTTTCGTCATTTAGGTCAGAAGTGTGCTGTTATTGAAATGAAAACCATCGTGGCTTCTATTCTTAGGAACTATAGCATCGAGTCTTTAGATTCAAGGGACAAAGTGTTCCTATATTTCATCATTCATCCATACCCATACGAATTAAAATCAGGCCTAGAAAAGTGCATATAATTAAGTGAAATAGCGCTTTTGAAACGGACCTTTCAAAATTTCTTCTGCAAAATGCTATACAGAATAAACTATACACAAAATTTCTCAGAATTTTGATGCTGCAAATCTAAATAAAATTTGTATATAAAATGCAGAACATTTAAATTCAATTAATTTAGTACCAAAATCACACAGAAAAAACTCATTTAATGACAGATTAACAAAGGATTTCTCGTAAAACCTAAAAAAAGACCTTAGTATATTGTAAGTTTGCCGGCAAACTTGAAAAAGTTTTGAAATTTGAAATTGAATACAAGTTTAAAACACCTTTCTCGTAAACTGTACTCTTGTAAAGTACATATTTGTCAACAATAATTACCTACATAAATAATTGGAGTGCACTCAGTTTTAAAAAAAAGTGCAGTATATATATTTTTTTATTTTGGAAAACTTTTTGATAAATTTTAGCACTTCAACATCTATACCCAACTAAAAAATTTGAAATTTTATCCAAATCTTACGAGTGAAACAAGAAGTTCAAGTCTAGTGCCAGTTTATTTCGAATCCAATAAAAAATAAGAGATTATATTTATCATGTGACCAACATAAATTTAGTCCATTGCTATCTTTTTTTAAAATTTCGGTTGTTTTCTTTTGGAGCGAAACAAACACAAGTCACTTTTACATTGCATTTACTTTTGGTGTGCAACTTAGTACTCCTCATCCACTGAATTTGCAACAGCTTGCAAAGCACGACAGAGAATTTTCCCCTTTTTAACACGCTTTTATAAGTTTCACTTGCATGTAACGGAATCTTGGAACTCGATTTTCACCCTCTTAAAAAGTTCAGATTAATTCGAAATTTTGCACACTTGTCAAGACAGATGACAATACAATAATTCATAATTTTGTTCCATTGTCCTCATCAAGATCGTCAGGAATCACGATAATCAGATTTGGCGACAAGTCCATATACCACATCCAGATTTGTCAACTTATTGCACATACAATTTTCAGATTTGGCGACTAATTCGATATATGTACCATTTCGAGATTTGGCGACTAATTCCAGATTTAGCGACTAAAAGAAAAAGGTGTAACCCTACAGGGAGTGTTTTTAATTAATACGATTGCTGTTTATAAAAATAAAACAAACAAAATATGTGTTCTGTATGTGAGAAAGTGGAGGTGGGTGTGTGCTATCAATTTCTTACTATAATATAAACATTTTCTGAAAATGATAAAGAAAAAAAAAAAGGCTCGTGATGTGAAAAAAAAAATTATGTTTAACTGCTAAATATTTTTATTTTTATAAAGCAATACTTTTAGAAGTAATGATACGAACTAACATTATAGCAATACGTTTAAAAGGTGAGAATATTTGATTTTTAAACTGTGTGACTTTCCGATGAGCTAGAGACGTGAAATTTGGACCATATCTCAGAAGTGGATGACAATGCATGAAAATGTGAAAAAAGAAGGGGGGGGGGAAACGAAAAGGAGGAATTTTATACTTTTTAGTCCATTATAAAAACAGGGTGCCTTAATTTTTTTTAATTCGAACTTTTTTTCTTCTTACCACACATTTTATTTGTTTGACCTGTTCTTTTGAGATTTTATCTAAATATAACGATACGGGACTCATCCGAGGCCCCGTAAACGGAGAGAATAAACACACTTCAGACCCTTTAATTAAAATCCATTGAAGAGCAAGACTTATTCCAGCAGCCACGTAATTCTGGCTCCAAATATCAAACTCAAGGATAAATTCAACAATGAATAAATGACAGTTTAAAAAACTAAAAAACACGCTTTTATTGTAAATCAAACTAAAAAATGAAAAATAAATTATAATTTTAAAAAAAAACAAAGAACACGATACTGAATCGAACTAAAAAGTAAAAAAAATAATTCTTTATTTAAGAATAAAATGATGAACGAGAAAATTAATATCATTGGGGTAAAAGCGTGGGGTGCAATTTCGGAATTGAAAGAAGTTAGAAACTATGACAATTGATATATTTATAAAACACCCCACGCTTTTACCCCAATGACATTAATTTTCTCGTTCATCATTTTATTCTTAAATAAAGAATTATTTTTTTTTACTTTTTAGTTCGATTCCGTATAAAAGCGTGTTCTTTAGTATTTTTTAAAAATTATAATTTATTCATGTATTTCTTTGAAATGTAGGTAGCTTCACTCAGTATGAAAGCTGACCTGGAAGCCAGATAAATTTAATTTGAGATGGATACCTTCACTATTGTGGAAGTGGGTATTTATGAGATTGAAAGATTTTTGAGATATCTTGTGGAGTAGGTATTCAAAAACTTGACAGTGTTTAATCTGGAGAAAACTAAGCAGATTTCAGATACTACCCTAATTGGAATAAGAAATTATTTAGCTGGAGCTTTCAATAGTTGAAAAGATTGAACATGATGATGACAAGTCAGAACTTTTTCAATTTGATGTAAATTTTGTAAAGATTTTCGAGTGTATTCTATACGTAGTCCTCCGAAAAATAAAGCAAATTTCAATTTCAGTGTGGCTAAAAATTAGATAATATTGTTAAGGGATTTTAAGGCCCATTCTCTTGAATGGGGTATAGATATCATAATGAAGCAGGAAGAAGTTCTGAGCATTTTTTTTAAAGTCAAGTCAGCTTCATTCGATATATGAGGGTTCTGATATATTCCTTCGAATATCCTCTATAATGGTTCCCTTACTAATCCTATTATGGGTTTCATTTCATCTGAATTGGCAGAAATTTCAATGAGGTATGTTTCTAAAGATCCAAGGTTTTGAATATCGCAGGATCATTTGTTCTATAACCCCCTTCCAAAAAAAGGAATAAATGAATACTCCTATGGGAACACAAATAATTCCTGGTATTTCAGAAGAGTAAAATGGGGAGTTGAGTTTTTATTAACATTCTTGAATGAAGAGTAGCAGATGTCAATTCCACCGACTTGTCCGTCGATGCACCAAAAAACGCTTTTTTTAATGTAGTTGTAGAGACTGCTAGATAAAATCCATTCCAAATTGTAAGGCAAAAATGTATGTATATTATTGGGATGAGAAGCTGAAATTACTGAAGGAAAGGCGAGAGGAGGCTCGAATAATGCCTGAAATGAGAGGCGATACGGAAGGTAATTCAACCAGGAAAATCTTAGGTAGAGATTTTAAAGTGGAAATCTTCAAACTTTCTAATAACAAGCATTTTCTTAGTATGAACTGTAAAAAGGACAGTAATAAACTGTAGAGATTTCTGTCAAATTCAAATAATAAACACGGAAAACCACCAAAGCTTTCTATTATTCATAACAGTTAGCAATTTACAGAGAATTCAGATACTTTGTTGAATGCTACGTCAACAATGAAGCAAATTGTGTAATGTCTTAAAATAGGAGACACATTAAAAAATCTTATAAAGGATAATACTAATACAATACTAAAGCAAATGTTTAAATCTGATATTACTTTAAAACGGTTCAAGAATTGTCAAGTGCATTGACAAAATAAAAGAGCAAAAAGTATTCCAACGCAGATGGTATTCGTAAGAATTTTTTAAAAATTTAGATCCTAAGTGTACTTTATGTTTTTTTTGTCTTTATTTAACAGGATATGGTCTTGGGAGGTTCCAAACAATTTTTTTAAAAAAAACCTTTTATTACAATAACTTTGATAGCATTGATGAGTACAATGTGTTAAATGATGGAGCGTATAGAGTAAAGAAAATATTGACATACTTACTGAGAAAAAGTTGAATGTTTTTCACCGCTTAGGCTGGCTTCTGAAAGCTACTCAACATACGAAAACATAATATTTTTGTCTCAAGCAATTAAAAATGTCTTTAAGAAGGATAAAACTTAAAATCAGCTTATGACTGATCATTGAAACTAAAATTGCATTAAAAGCTAAATGTGTATTGAGGAATAAGCAGATTTTTGCATGCCTAAGAAATTTAACACAACAGCGCTTTTTCCCCGTTACATAGAAAAGCGCCATTTCAAACTTAAGATGATCTTATCTAGGTTTGCAACATTTTAGAGTAACAAAATCAACATTGTTTAACACTTATAATGATAATCTGCCTCAAATTTCCAATTATTGCCAAACTATAAAATGCACTAATTTTGTTGATGATTTGGTTATCCGTGCATCAAGAACTCGTTAGAAAAGACTCCTCTTCGTTAACAAATTTAATGAGACACTATGGAAACTCTCTAAATGCAGTGAGGACAATGAGATGGAAGTTAACATTCAAAAATCATGTTATCAACCATTTACATTAAATATGAAGAAACTAACGTTCTTAAAAACATTAGTTTAAATATTAGTTTAGCATACTCAACACACATTCATATTTTATGTCTTTCTTTTACTTAAGTCCCCCATCAGAAAATGTATGGGCATTATTTTAAAAAATAAATGCTAACACGCTTAAAAAATTCGCATAAAGGTGAAGTAAGAAAGAAATCGATAGTTTTGAAAGAATAAAAAAATCTATCAATAACATTTAGTTACAACCTTCAAGCTTGAAACTAGTCATGACAGTGTTCCTGGTTATGTGAACCAATTCGGAATGTTTCGTTTCCCACATTGTGTCCTCTACAAACACCCAATCAAGTTAAGGACACTAAGCATCTTGGAGCATGCCATCAATCAGCAGAAGTGTTCGTGATAAATATTAGAAGGCTAAAGAACTATTATAGGCATCCTGTACGACTGATATTATTTCATTATTTTTTTTGGTATTATTATTTATTCTTATTCGCAGTTTATTATCTTTATATATGTGTGCAGAGCATTTTTGCTTCGACAAAAGATAAGTGGAGTGCTACTGTTAAAATAAAAAAATACTCCTTCTTTATAATGGTATTCTTTCCATTAATTCAGCGTGAAAAAATTATATTAATTTTTTATGTTTCAAGCTTAATAAAGAGAAGCAAAAAGTTTCGTGAAACAGCTGCAATAAATTATATTTTAAATGTAATTTTTCTAAATTTTTTGAACAAGAATCAAATTAGAAAAGAATTGTTTTTGAAATAAGAGTTTATTATTTTTTTTAATGGACAAAAAAAAACCTGCAATTTTGTTCATTTTTGAAATATTGGTTTTTTTTATGTTTAATACCACTGCAGAATATTAATTTTTAACATATACACATATTTTTTCCAAAGCTATACATATACCTTTATTATAATATATACCAAAGAGAAAAGTTAATACAGATTAAGTGATAGGTAATAGAAAAATACAGATTTAACTAAAAAATGATAACATATTAAAGGAAGCAATAACAGTAAAAAAAGAAAAAGAAGTAGGAGTATTAATTTTTGCTGTAAAATTATTAAATACTCCATCTTGGAATCCATTTTTATGACATAGTTTCTGTTCTTTTATCGCTGAAGGAGCATCCTTGGAACCATCATTAGAGCTAAAAATGGTTTTTGAAACAGAAGTATTCACATCTGAAACACAAACATGAAGAATGCAAAACTATTCTCCATTTTCGTCTATATTGTACTAAGTTTTCAATCTTGAAAAAGATTCAACATATTATACTTTTTTAATTAAAAAAAAATATGAAATACAATTAAAAGTTCAGAAAAACATGATGCAATTTAAAAATAAGGAAAAAATTCTAGTCATTAAAGTATTTACTCCAATTATTTTTCAAATTAAATTTCGAAACCTAAAGCCGCTCTTTTAAAATTGACGCTATTAAAATTTTTGATCTTAACTAGTTTTTCCTAAAGTGCCAAGCATTATTCCGTAAGTTAAAAGAGTACCAAAGGTGACGATCAAAAGTGATCTATCCATAACATATATCTTCCATAAAGTCAGGCCATTGTCTTGTAACAATGTCTTCTTAAAGGAACTAATTTGGTCCTGATTTTCCACAGTTTTAGGTGGTAAACACTGTATATGGATTTTAACAATATTTGCTTGTTCGTTTGAAGCAGAACCTGAAATCATCAACTGTAATAGAAGAACCAGGTAAGAAATTCCAGAAAGTGTGAAGAGCAAATATCCAGTATTCATTTTTATGGAATATTATTCTGTAAACATCCCAAAATAAGCCAGATGTGTTGATGAGGATTGTAACAAAAGCTAGAAATGAAAATTCGGAATCCATGTCATTTAACTTATTTATGATGCATCCATATATGTCGTACAACTTTTTAAGTTCATTAGACGAACCGAATACATATATTTTAATTAGCAAACACTTAAAAACATCACGAATACAGCTGCAAACGAGACTATAATAAGTTACAAAGATGGATAAAGTAATGATTGCTATGATGTAAGTGATCGTTTCAACGAATAGGAGGAAAGAAACTAAATAAATATAACTCATAGGATAAGCATCTGTTTCCCAAAATAACTTGTAGAACTTATTCCGAAATATCTCATTGTTTTTTGATATGCCAAAGAATAATATGAGTCGAATAATTAGATTAATTAGTACAAAAATGAAAACACCTGTTAAAATATATTTCTTTTCCTTGAGGTTATAATTTGGCAATTGCCTATAAATGCAACTAATGTCTTTTGAGATCTGTAACAATGCTCGTCGCTTCCGGTAAACAGACGTATAAATAACGGTGAACAAAAATGATTGGAATACACGCATTATATCCATTTTAGTGTCCATTGTGCACATCAGCTGCAAAATTGCGATAAAATTCTTGGAGTACATAAAGCTGAAAAGAAAATATTTCAAACAGTTTTCGCAACAATGAACTAAACTTTCTCTTACACATTTTGCTTTATGTTTTAAATGATTTTTATTTTTGCTTTCGGCGTTATCTTCTACTTTAATACCAACCAAATACAGGAGTCTGAACAATAACAAGTATTCATTTAATCCAGAATTGTCAGGAGAGTTATGCAGTCTGATTTTTTCTCGCACTTCAATTGGATGATTCTTAGGCGATACATATTTTCTGAATTTTCCGACTACTCTTAATTGGATAAATTTTTGGTCGTTATTCATTGAAGTTGTCTTGTTTTTTGTAGTAAATATCATTTTGTTATTGATAAATTATTTTAATCCTCTATTTAAAGCGTTCAATTTATTTTGAAACATTTGAACAATGTATTAGTTGACGAAGTTTCCAGAATTGTGTTCGATATTAACGTTGTATACTGAATTATTTTCTTTAGGGAAAGGAAATACCGAATTATTAACATAAAGGGGCAAGTGAAAAAAGGAATTGAAGTCAGAGGATATGGTGATGAATATATTTTTATGTTTACTATTCGAAAAAGAATAAATATTCAACAGGAATATATAAATTCAGTATTACTTTAAAGTAAAACTTATTCTATAGCAAACTTAAACATTTGTTTCAAATCAACATAGCTTTCAACAAGCTATTTGTAAAGCATAAGAGAAATTAATTCTGTGCTTTAAAATTATCCTTAATAATTCATTTATTGCTTAAAAGGGTAATTTATTTAACTCTTTTCTGCTTGAAATCGTAATTTAATTTACATTACTTCTAGATTTTACTCTGTTGTTATACAGCACATTGAAACACAATGATATCAAGTTTTCCATATTTTACATGTTGTAGGTAAACACAAAAGAAAATATTTGTAAAATATTCATTACTTTTAATAACTTATTTAAAATATGAAAATTGAAGTTTTATTGTTATTAGGTCTTTGTAAAAGTTTCAAACTTTTGTAATAAAAAAAAATGTTTTAACTTTTCATGTACATGTTATGTTTGAAAGGGGTTATTATTATGATGATTATTAAGGGAACATTCAGATATTAATATGAATATGTGAACACCTGTTGTTTCGTAATTGTGTTCTAAGTTTTTTAAATAAAATTCTTTTTTTTTAATGAAACAATAATGCATCATTGTAATTTGATTATTTTCAATTTATTGCTATGGAAACCTATGTAAACATTAGAATCCAAAGCAATTTTTCGTCTGAATTAAATTTAATATACGGATACATAATTTTAAGATGATGACTGGATGTTCAAAATCCATTTAACGTTTTAAATAATCTATGAGTTTCAAGTACTTTCTGAAATATTTTGATGCAAAATATGTAAAGTATTAAAATAAAATTCATGTTGATTTTAATACCATCTGAAACCACTCATTGAACTAAAAGCAAAAAAAAAAAAAAGTAAAGAAAGGATAAAACAAGAATTTTCCAATTTTGTTTACAATTTGTTGTCGTATCTAAAAATTTTAATGGGAAATTTTTTTCAAATTATTCATTATGTTCTATCAGCTTCCGCGAAAAATAGAATAGGAATGAGGCTATCGGTCTTTTTGTTTTTTGTTTTTGAATATTACATTCTTATTCAGTCATACATAAAAATTTTAATTTTTTTCTCTTCATCTGAACATTTTATTAATCAAGTAGAATATTGAAAGGGAAGCTGCCTCAAGTCTTTTCTGCTTTAGTGTAAGTAATTAAGAGTGGGAAATATTTGCTCAATATCTGCTCTTGCCATAGATTATCGCTGTTGCAAAATCCACCACCTATAGATTTTAGTGACATTAATTCATAATATTAATTCATAATTATCCCGCGAAAGTATTTAATCCGGCCCGCCGAGGGTTTATCCTCATGGATAGTACATGGTCCGCTACAATTACGTTTTGACGGTCGAGAAGTTTAAAGAGGATTTTACTTAGTAGAATAATAGATGCATAGCCTACAGAAGAAGCTGAACTAGCCGCGTAGTTCATGTGTTGCATAATACGGTGTGCAAAGCGTGGTTAAATGAAAGGCGCGGGCGAGTGAACTCAGTCGCCACTCGCCAGCTGTCACTGACCGATCCGCACGTATTACGTTAATTTTGTCTCTTGTTCTTGCTTGTCCGCGTAACGCTTTACATTCATAAATTTTTGGGGAAAAACACCCCTTTTAAGATAATGGAGTATAAAAAAAAGAAAAGTCGATTCCGAGTATCGTTTGTTTAAAGAAGAGTGGACTTGGAAATCAGAAACCGATTGACTGATGAACACCTTTTCGCACTGCTGAAAGTTACTTCGTCACAGCTGGAACCTACTTTCGAAAATACTGTGGAAAATCAAAAACAATTCCATTGTCTTACACGTCTATCATGTCAGGGCCTTCAAATAAAAGTTAAAATAAATATATTTAAGGTAAAAAGTAATTTGTAACATTTGTGTGTAATAATGTAAGGTTTTTATAACATTATGATTAAAAGCTTTAACACAAAATGCATTTTTTTCTATAATTCTGGCCCTCCTCTAGAATTTCTTAAACTTTGTGCCCCCCCCCCATTAGAAAAGTTTGCCCACCACTGGCTTAGAAGCTGATGACAATGCATTAAAATGTGAAAAAAGAAGTTCTAGTCTTGAACCTGGACCAACGAAGAGGCAGGCCTCGATTTCGACAAAAGGCCCCATAAGTCTACAACTTACGCGAGTTTACACAAATAAAGACCACCTATCGATTGCACAGGTCAAGTTGCGCCTACGTATACAATTTCGTGGCTCTAGGGTCAAAGAGTAGCCCACAGGTTACCATGTTTTTTTATAAACTCACTTTCTTGTATGTCTCTGTGTCAAGTTGGAATTTTGTAACTGACTTTAAATTAACTTCCCGATGAGCTAGAGATTTGAACTTTGGACAATAGCTCAGAAGCTGATGACAATGCATGAAAATGTTGTAAAAAAATTTTAATCTTGAACCCGAGACCCCGAAAAGTCTTGTATGTCTGTGCGGGTGGAATTTTTTGATTGATTTTAAACTAACTTTCCAATCATTTAGAGACTTGAAATTCGGACCATAGCTCAGAAGGGGATGGCAATGCATGAAAATGTGAAAAAAAGTTCTAGTCTCGAGCCCTTGACCCCGAAGAGGCGGTCCTCCATTTCGGCAAATTGCCTATTACTCCGGAACTTACACGAACAAGGACCACCTGTCAATAGCGCGGGTCGAGTTGCGTCTACGTATACAATTTCCAGGCTCTGGGGTCGAAAAGGGACCCCCAGGTTACCATGTTAAATCTTAACACTGGGATACCGGTTTTAAAACCGGTAGTAGAAATTTTTTTAAAAAGAAAGAAAACAAACCGGTGTTTTTTTGTTTTTTTATTTGTCAGTTTTATTAGAGATTGTTAATATCATAAAAAATAATTTGTAACTTATAAATTATAGCAGGATTAAAAAAAATCACAAAAAAGTAAAGGACGATCTTATTGATTTAAATCACAAAAAAGTGTAAATATCTTTATTCAGTCCGTAGTACTATTACATATTTTTGAAACCTGATCTTAAAAAAACAATACATCAATTGTACTGTCAATAAGCCTGGAATGCAATTTTGTGCCAAATTTACCAGTTGTCATAAATGCTCGTTCGGCTTCTACGCTAGTTGGTGGTACTGTTATTAATGCGTGCGCGATGTACTTCTTTCAAGTATTTTTCTCTAAATCCCTCATTTTTTCCCCAAATAAATCGATTTCTCGTCGGTTGGTTTTGGATGTAGCTGATTTCTGCATTGCATTTTGGTTTGGTTAAATTTTTTTAGTTATCGCTAATTCTAGTTTTTATTCAAGAGACAATTCCTTTTCATTATGAACATTAGTATCAACACCATTTTTGATAACTGTACCGAATTCTTCTGAATGCGGATAGGTTTGGGCGTAAAACATTTTGAGAACATTTGCTATAAACTTGATCAAATTTGAATTGGTTAGTCTTTTTTCTTCTTTTTCGTTTTTGAAATCATTATAATTATTGAAATACCGTTAGACTCGAAATCGTTCTACTTCGGTATTCTCCTTTCTTCTGTGAGATTTTTCAATGTAATATATAATTCCTCAGATAGTGATGTGTGCTGTTCTTTTAGTGACAGCAACATGAAATTTATTTTTGCAGCCTTGTTTTCACAGATACGAATATCAGACTGCGAATCCTGCACGAGTGCAGTAGCGCTCTGAGCTATAATTGAATAGTTTTGCCCCGCGTCTTTGGATGATTCACATATTTTATAATTTTTTGATTGTACGATGCAACTTTATATTCATAGTCTAATTAATTTCCGTTATGGAGAAATAAAATATAAAAATGTATGTTATTTTGCTATTTAATTGATGCAATACCTGGACATATAGTGAAGACAGTTTAAAAAATTTCTAATAAATATCGAAAAACTGGTATTTAAACTTGTGAATACCGATATTACAAAATTGTAAAAAGGGCTCAAAATTCCGGTATTTGGTATCCTGGTATACCGGTGTTGCACACACGCGCACACACACACACAAACACACAATCCTTACTTCTAACACTACTATTAACATGGGAGACAAGGAGAGAAAAAAGATCCCTTTTGCGTAGATCATTACGTATCATCAAACTTTCAACAGAGGTAGGGTGAATATGGATAATTCGGACTCGATTGAAGAAATAATTATATTTTCAGTGAAAAAAGTGCTTCGTTGAACCCATTCGAAGGAATGAAGGAAGAGAAATGTATCTGAATTAAATCAAGATGTCAACTTCAGATGTTATATATCACGTATTACGAAAAAACCGTTTAAATCTAAATACATAAGCAGCAAAACAAAAGTACAGTTATACAAGATTCTAGTAAGAAACATAATTGTTTTATATGGCAGTGAATGGTTGATAATTAACAAAGAAGACGAAGAGAAACTGATGACTTTCGAGAGAAAAATCTTAAGAAAAAATTTTGGTGCAAACGGAACTTGGAGAATACGATGCAGCCTTGAACTTCAATCGAAATACATAGAATTCAAGATAGTCAAAAAGATCAAGGTTTCCCAAATAAGGTGGCTGGGACACTTATTTCGATATAGTGATGAAACTCCTGTTAAAAAAATATCATTTCAGAGGAAAAAAGGAAAAGAGGAGAACCTAGATATGGATTACATGGATAAAGTAGAAAAGCGATTAAGAGACTTGAGATTAACTGATAGAAGAATATAGCATTGAAAAGATGGTGTAAGTTGACTGAGACAGCTTTGGCCGGTAACTGACTGTAGTGCTTGGAAAGGAAAAGAAGAGGATAAAATCTATCTTTTGAAGGTTTTAGATAAAAATAAAGAAGACGTGCAATAAGAAAAGTTAAATCACTGTTATGTAAAAATCATCAATTTTAATCATTTGGTTAAGCAATTTGAAAAATGGGATAGAGTATGAAAAGGGAATTTCAAGATCGTGTAAGTTGTGAAAGAATGCATTTGGTCAGAAATCGTAAGCTACTATCGACTATTTGCTTAAAATGACTATGCATAATGACTAGTGTGGATGAATGCTTATTACATCGTTCTATAAGGCAACAAAACTATACTGGTGACAGAACTCAAAGTTGCGAACCTTGATCAAGTTGTAATGACGGACGGTTCCTGCTTCCCTCTGAAACCCCTTGTCTACCCGCAGACCCGGCTAGGTGTGTGGGAGAAACTGAATAATCACTAGACATGTTCCACTCTAAATAATGTATTGACACCAAAATATCAATCAGACACAATAACAATCTAATTAAGATAACTGATCAGATAGTAGAGCGTGGAGGTGAGATTCAATAGCACGGGGACAATAATACGGACCCTCAACTGATTCCACGATAGCTTAAACACGCTCATCTTAAACTACGTCGCACACTAATAAGCTAACTTCTAATTAAACAAGGATCACGATACCTGTTCTTTTATGAAGCTGATCCAACACTTGAATCTTTGCAGGAGATCCTTATCTGGATTTAATCACTGTCGATTGAAACACTCTCAGCAATCCTTTTCCTGGATAAACTCCAAATGCTCTTAATAATTTCAACGAACAAGCTAACTCACCAACTCACTAGCCAACTCCTTGCCACCTCTTTTCAAACCCACGAATACAGAATTTATCTAATATACAGTCGACTCTCGATAGTTAAAACCTTTGATAATGCAAGCCTCTCGATAATTCAAAGTATATGCTTAGTCCCTAGGAAAACTCTTGATATTTCGAACTAAAACAATACGTTTTGGTACACTCAATATTTCGAAGTAAAATCTGTGGTTGGCTAGACTACAACACGCTATAATTTGAAGATATCTTATAAAACTCTCGACAATTCAAACACTCACTGTCATCTGCAGCCCTGTAATAAACAGGTTGGAGATTACAAGTTTTGCGTTGTGTTGTCTCTGTGTGGCTCCCCTGTAACGAGCTCCTTTGATGACCATCTGTCTGCTACCCCATCTTGGTGTTTTCCGATTCCTCAGGCGAAAAGACACTTTTATTATTTTCACTCTCTTGAGTGGACAATAGACCAACCGCACCTGTTGGAAGCCGTCCATATCTTCCGTTTAATACGTGGCCTTGCTACTCATGTGTTTTTAAAGGATGGTCCGCTATTATGAAGAAGATATGCGTAGGATTGTGTATGAATGTACTCTTTTAATACAGGACTTAAACTTCTATAAAATATTTATACTGTATACTCCGTACTTTTTAAAAATACTTTAAAATAATTTTATACATATATACAATTGTTGTTTTATTACATAATTTCAAATTTAAATGTGTTAGAAAGAAATTTCTCTTAGTGTATTTTGTGAATTTTTTCTACCCTCTTGATAATTCGAAGTTTTTCCTTTTTCCCTCCACCTTCGAATTATCGAGAGTCGACTGTACTTCATTTGCATAATCCCGTTTCCTTACTCAGCGAAAGTTGGTTGAAATAAATATTTTTCCCCAGAAGAATCCCCAAGGAATTAGTTGAGTCACGTATAGATCCGTCACAAAGTGTAGAAGATGATACCTAAGATGACACATTTCTCTCCAACCTACCACGCCACACCAACGGGAGGACTTTGAGCCAAGACAGATAAAACATGCACGAGCCCCTGCTCACGGCGGAATATCAATTGTCTTAGGGCTCGAACTCGAGTCATGCCGGCTACGAGCTCGTTACAATGATCATCAGGCAACAGCAGTTATTATGCATAATGTTGAAGTTTTATGTTGATAAAAAAAAGTGAGCAGGAAAAGGAGGACGAAGAAAAAGAGAACGAGGACAGATGATTTTGATGTATAATAAAAAAATTATTTTTATATAATAGAAATAAAATAAAGGTGAATAGTCTGGTGTTTCCAGGAAAATAAATTTTTATAATTATGCACCGTAATGCCTAGTACAACCAGACCTAGTTAATATGCAGTGGTTAGGATCTATTATTTTTAAACCACGAGTACTGAAAGTGAACTGAGAGGAACAGTATTGATGTAATTTGAATGGTATAACAGAAGTTCCAATTTTTTAGAGGTATTTTTGTGAAATTTTAATTGTTGTCTGGAAAGAAAAATAAGCACTTAGATATACTTTTAAAAAATTTTTTATCAAAAAAAATAATAATTTAATCCTATTATGTACAAAACGCGTTTCGTGATTCGTGGGTCGTAATGAGTTACACTTATGACGTGATAAATGCAATCACGTGTTCTACATTGAATCCAAAACTGACATTAGACTTGTCATTCAATCATTAAAATTTAGATATTTTTTTTTAATTTAATAAATGAGTATAGATGTTTAAATATTAATTTTCTCCAAAAAAATTTTTAGAAATAAAAACAAGATCTTATATTATTCGTGTATTTTTAATTTAAGTTCATTTTGTTTACTTATGTGCACTAACTTTGTTGACAAATGTTTAATTTTTAAAAGAAAGTTTCTGTACGAAGCATAAGTTGGCAACATTGAAGCGCATAGGCTGTAATCCCATGATTGATTGCATTTCCTGTGACTATGACGTCAAACGAATTCAGCCAATTATCGAAAATAAAACTAAGCACGTTCAAAAAATAAATCTAGAGAATTAAAACAATTTAGAAATTATTTTTCACAATCTGAAGTAGACTTCGTGTTCATTTGTTATTATTTTACTTCTTTTAGTGAGCTTATCATTAAGAAACATATTTCAAATTGCACTTTTTCTATTCTATATGTAACGTTTTTAATTCAATTTAATATAACAGTAAAACATTTTTGAAAGTATAAACTGCATCACACATTGGACAGCAATTGGTTGTTTGATGTTCTATTCAGTTCTAATTCAAAAACTACAATCAATTAAAGAAGTAATATCACCTACAGAAAAGCGCACTTCTTATTCATACATTATTTATTAGTATAAATTAAGACACAGAATATCAAATAAATGCACATAATTAAAAAAATAGAATGGATTTTAATTTATACTAATTGATTTGCACAGATGTACACAAATTCAAATGTAGCTATTTTGAGGATTTCATGAAAATACATATTGCATTTATAACAGATTTAATTTCTAATAAATGTTATAGAGTTCCCGTTATAGTTTTTTTCAAAAAAAATTAAGTTAATTAAGTTAGATACAACATTGTAATTTATCTCGTTACCTATCTCTGACTAAAGAGAATCTTGCCATTCGACAACTCACAATTTTTATTTTTCTGTGTTATTTGTTAATTTTACACATAGATAAGCATAAATCTTTTAAAACAGTCTGTCTGTCGTGATACTTTCTCTTCACGTAGACCTAGGTGGAAATCTCGTTCAATGTGGCTCCACGTCGAGCACCTTTGTCACGATACCACATTCTGATGTTGGTTGAGGCAAAGATCATATACATCTTAAGTTTTATTCAATTATGTCTGCCGTTATACTCTTTTGAATCCCCCTGGAATCTCAATGACGAGCAAAATCTCCACTACAACCAACATGAGGAGTATGTACCACGATAAGACATCATGATCGTTTCTTTTTTCGATAGGTTCTTTTTTTCATAAAACATTTTGACAAATGAAATTATTCATTAATAATTATAGAAGCAATGTCACATAAAATGTTAGTCACATTCCCTTTTCATGCTCATATTCAACTATTTTTCCCCAACGTTCCAAGTAACATTCCGTAAGTTAATAGAGTACCAAAGCATGTGATCACCAAAGATCTGTCGATCACATAAATATTCCAAAGAGTCAAACGAGTATCTGGAGTTAAATATTCTTTCAAACGACGTCTAATATCTTGGTGAGAAGTTGAGATTCTGTACTTCATACAATGAAGAATGTCTTTAGTTTTGTCTGATAATTCATTGGTGGTTGTAGCCGAAAGCAGAATTAAAAATTTAAACCATAGAAAAGTAAACGTAAAAGACAATATGGAGGAAAATTGAGCGGGAGTTATGTTTAAATAAAATGTGTGTAATGTAAAAGTGTAGATACACGAAAATAATGCAATCATGCCATTGAGAACAGAAAGAAACGCAAAAGCCGACCAATCTTCATTCACGTTATTCAAAAACTTTATAGCTTCACTGTAGAGGGAAACTAAACTCTCGAAATTCTCTGGCAGAAAATTGCTGTCGAATTCGCTATTAAGGTTTTTAAGTAAATATTTCAGAACAATTCGGATAAGAATGCACATCAGGGCATAATAAGAGACAAAGAGAGAAAGTATTATCATTCCTACGGTAAAAATTAAGAATTCATGTACAAGGCTAAGGGAATAGAGAATTCTGAAATCGAGTACATTAAAATCCGTGTAGAATACACGCATATATTTTCTGAGTTCATTCCAACTATCACCTACGTTATAACGTAGCACAGACGAAAATATTATAAAAGCTAAAATTAAAACAAAACCAGCAATGAGTGGATATTTCTCCTTTTTGATATTTGTCTCTGGTAATCTCTCGTAAATCTTGCTCAAATCTTTTACCCTCTGGAAGAGAGTGTTACGTATTCTGTAAATGAATATAAAAAACAACATCAGCAATACTGAATGAAACACGTGAGAGAATTGATGCATTTTGTCCGGAAAGTTTATGAATCCTATTATTCCGAGGAAAATCTTGATTAACAAATTGCTGAAAATGAAATATTTCCAGAGACCCTGAATGCAATTCAATAATACATTTTTAGTACTACATTCTCTCTTTTCTCTAAATGGAGGAGGGTCCCAAATTGTGGAGTAATTCTTCTCAGTGATTCCAGTTAAATGTAGAAGGTAGAATATCCATTTGAACTGATTCATAATATGTTTCTTATCGATAAATCCAGGTTGTGATGTTTTGTGTAAGGCATCCATTTCTAAACTTTTTTTCGGTACAGAGTTTGTTACTCTAAATCCTTGTTGTAGTTCTTGGTGTTTTTTCCCCAGACCCAAGAAAATCTTCCTACTTTTTAAGTTTTTATACATATGTGCAAGCTATTAATGAGAATTAAATATATATATTTCTCTGAATTCAAAATTTATATTTTCAGCATTAAAACCTGTGTTCTTATTCAAACGAAAATTTAATGCAATCTTATATTTATTTGATGAAATTTTTCTTAATTGAAATCAACTACATATATGAAATGAGCTACAGTGAAACTGCAAAGTGATATGCCAAAAAGTATTCAAGTGTACTCAATATCGCTTTCTTCATAGGCATACAGATAGATTGAAATGAAACAACCATTTATGTCACAAAGATGATAGAAAGTGATAAAGCTTTAGCGATACGTTAATTCAATCCAAAAATCAATGGCAACAAAAAAAGAAATCATTTATTAGATAGCAGAATAGGTACTTAAATGAGAAAAAATGCTAATCACAGACTTAAAATGAATTATTGTATAATTTTGCAATATCACTAAGAAATTATTTACTAGTTTTAAAAAAAGAATATTTATACCTTTTTTTAAAAATGCCTTTGTTTCGCCATACACACAAAATTGTTATTCTTTGAATATAGGAAATAAAAAAAATAACAACTGTCTAGGACTATAGATCCTTTTTCAGAATAGTTATTAGAGCTAATCAAAGTAATCAATAAAAAATTTTTGTCTCTTACCTTTTCTTCTGTTTCACAATAGTGTTTTGTATTTCTTTCCTTACAAAGCATTTTTGAAATGATAAAACTCGATACATGTTTTCAATTAGATGAGTATGAGTTTTTTTATATTGTAATTCCTTTTGTATATTTAAAAGGATTTAATCTCTTCATGCATTTTTTTGTCTGTTTCGTTGTTTACAAGATGATTACCTAAAATGGCTTTCAGTGTTCCCCTTGTTAAATTAAATTCACAAATGTTTCATGATTTCAACATTTAACCCTTCAATATTTTCATTATAGCAATTATTTTTATCTACTTTTAACTCGTGGATTAAAAAGAAATTAATCGTTATTTTATTTTAAAAGTTATGTGTCCAATTAAACCATTTAATGATAGACTGCAATGAAACATATTGTATATATTAATACAATTTAAGATATCCGAACACGTTGAAAATTACCAAATTCAGTCAAGAGAGATATTTTTGTTTTTTAATTTATTGAATAGAGCTATCTTTTGACTTTACGAAACATACTTTGTTTTGTTTCTACGCTACCTAGAGGCCAAGTTACAATCAATTTTATAAAATTAGAAAAACCGGAAGTGGGTTTTTGATCTACCAGAAGTGGGCATTTAAATTGGTCAAAATCTATCATGGCGTGTCTGATAACTCAAAATATTATGAATGTATTTCTATAAAACTTTTTGAACCTGATATTATGTGATTTTCTAGAGAATGTACTAAAATATTTTTTATTGTATGAATACTTTTTGAGTTATGGCTTGTTATTTAAATAATGGTCTCATAAAAAATGTAATATTTCTTATAATGTTTACTCAATCAGCTCTAAAATTTTCAAATTTTAATAAAAAGTTAAAATTTTAGTACATTTTCTAGATAAATGCACCTAATTTGTTTTAGTAATACTTTTACTAATATATATTTACTACTTTTTTCTCTAACTGCTTTGAAGTTTTTCAAAAATATTGCTAAAATTTCTCTTATAATTGTGATTTTTGTAAAATTCAGGTAATTTATTTTAAATTTTCATAGTTAAATATAGTAATATTTATTGGTATTGAGTCCTAAAAGAGCATTTATAATGTTTTAGTATGCTATTTTGTTAAAAAGTACTCCGAACGTTTTCAGGTACCTAAAACTTTAACTAATTAGTGTGGAAAATACCTTAAATTGAGTAACTATCTGATTTATCTATTATAAAAACTGTAAAAAATATCAGCTCCTTTTATAAAAAAAAAAACATATAACATGATACTTTTTTACTAAAACAAAAAATCATCTTTTCTTATAGAATGAAAGTAACTGAGTGTTTTTCCCCCGTCAAAAGCAACACGAGGGCTATTACTAAATGGACGTCGTAATTTTTTTGAATCTCGCTCCAGTACTGAGAGCTCGACGATTTTGTTTCCACTCCACTCTTACCAAATTTCAGCACTATGCTGAAGTGAATACTTTGACTCTCGTCAGGTACAGCGTGCACTCAACTCTTCTGTATGATAGAGCTTCTGTGGCACCTGGACTCTCAACTTTCCTTCAACAAATTCGAATCCATGACGACTTGGCTGTGGTCATCGACAGTTTTACCGAACACTAAGAAAGATTTCATAAGCAACTGGTTAAGACACATTATTCTTTCGGGTGTTTTTCAATATTTCTCAACCATTGAAATTTATGAAAAAAATACATATATAAATGCTGATACACATTATTAAGTAAATAAATAAAAAAAGACGTGAAATATTTGAATAAACAACTAATGACACAAATCGTAAGAGTTCGTATGATTCAAATGTATGGTTAAATTTCAAGATAATTATACTTATTTAAAGAAAATAGTATCTTTGAGGGTTTTTAATCTGCATTTTTTTAACATACTTTTTTGAGTCTTCATAAATCAGTAAGTTTTGTTCATTTTAATGTTGCTTTTACCGCTTGTGCAAATATTGAAAGAAGAATTTTTTATAAAGTAAATTTATATATTATTTTTTTAGAACAGCATAAAATATAAACAAAAAAATTAATAAAAACAAAAAAGTAGCTTAATTTATTTTTCCCACCAAAAACTTTTTAAAAGATGTACAATAAATCATGCATTTTTATAAACAAGTTAAACCTAAATATTTGCATATATATATATATGTCACGTTTCGAATCAACACCAAGCATTATTTAAAAACAGTTTTTATTCAATGAAACATTTCTGCGTCTGCTTTGAGAGAAAAACGGTCACGCAAGTGAAATATAAGTGGCTTTCCACCTATATCCAAATGTTCTAAGTACCCTTCTTATTGAGGAGATATATTTGAAAGTTAAGCCTGATATATGATGTAATAAAAATTTATGGTCACACAGGGATTAAAAGTGTTCTGTTTAGGGCTATCTGTTCTTCGAAAGAAGTGGGTGACCAATTTGAGACTCAAAGCTGCAATGTAACATAAAAGTTAAATGTTGTATAGGAAATTTAATTTTAGTTCTAAATTAATTACACACACACACACATATGTATATATATATTCATTAATTTTACATTAATCTCTTATTTAAGTATTTTAAAAATATTTTTTTTAATTAAATTATTATTATTTTTTTACTAAAAATTAAAATATTGATCTCATTCATAAAATGGAAGTACACGGAATACAATATCTACAAGTTTAATATATATAAAAAATATCATAGTTTAGCAATAGAACCTTTTTAAAAATCTTGTGGGAAAGTGTGAATATTAAAAATTAAAGAAACCAAGCTTAACCCCTCTTAACTGGTTTCCCCCTTCTCTGTATGGGCACTAATATTTTCTTCTTTTTATTATTGATTTGCACATATTTTTCATTCTTATAGTGAGATTATTGGTGTTAGAGTGTTTTTAAGAAATGCAGTTTTTACCATAGTACTG
>BMAO01028534.1:0-113612 GCA_019973975.1 Trichonephila clavata | reverse complement strand
GGGATTTGTCGGATTTCCTGACTTCTTTCTCTCTTTTTGTTCTTTCATTGCGATTGTCGTGGTGTATTAACCGAAAGGTAAGGGGTATAGGTAAATCTTTTGGGGAGAGTTTTGTTTTCACGAATTGTATGTTTCTGTCAATTGGAATTGTACGTTGCTGTCAATGTTTTTAGTTTCTTTTCTTCTTCTTTTTTTTTGACAGAATTGTTCAAGAAAATTGTAGGAGATAAGTGGGTTACTGAAAGCGTTGAATTTAATTTAAAAATGTATCGTTTTTTTTATTTATTTATTTTTCCATTTACATAGTCCATTTATATGGATTTTATAAATCATCCTTTAAAGAATGTTCAGTAGTATCATTATCGCATTTTGAGCGTTTCATTTCCATTTTAAATATTTTAATCGCATTTTAAATATTTTAAGTATAGTTTTAAATATTTTTAATATTTCTAAAAAAATTAAATAATTACCTATTTTTATATACTGAGGGGAAAAATATTAATAATCTTAAAATATTCGAGAAAAATAGTTTCTTTTGCACGTTTTTCATGGAATAATTTTTTTATGATGACTAAAAAATTTTCAGACAGTAATTTAGGTAAAGTTACACAGAATTAAGTAAAAATAGACAGCTCGCGCGTAGACGTGAGAGGTTTTTTATTTGTACTTTCTGAATAAGAATCATTAATCAAAATACTACAGTATCGTTATTTAAAGTCAGTAACTTATTTTTGAATTTGTTCATTTGTTTGGATTAAATATAAATTGCTTTCTTGAATTAAAAAAAAACTCCACACACTGTTAGAAAACAGAATATTTTTATTTATTCATAAGTAAAAATCAATAGTTTATCATAATCAATGCATTAGACGTTACAATTTTGATAAATAGTTTTTTCTATAACTAATTTAAAAAGCATCAGAAAAATATCTCAGTTACTTACATCAGAAAATATATCAGTTACATATATATGAAAATTATAAATTTGCCTCATTTCTTAGAACATAGAAGATTTTGGTATATTAGCACTCTGTATGAAAGAGCGTACGTGCGTGCATACGTGTGTTTTATAATGTTATTGCTGTACAAACTTATTCAGCATAAATGAATTCGGGAAAGCTAAAACAATTATACCTGTAATAGTTTATTTTAGCTTTTACTACATATTTCACTTAAAATTCGATTGTATTTATTATTTGACGTTTACCAAAAATTCACTTTTATATACCAATTAAATTAATTCGTATTTATTTTCAAGAAAAAATTAATTTATCAAGATTTGAAATCATGAAAAATATAATCGTCTGACAATTCATTATTCTTCTGAACAAATATGAATAAAAGTTGCATGCGAAGTATAATGAGAAAAAATAAAATAAATTCTATTATACATTTTTGTAAAAACCTTGCAAAGTTGAAATTGTTCAGTAAACATGAAAATTTGCTTAAGCATTAATTGCATTTTTTCTCTAGATATGTAATTTTTTTGTAACGATGAAACTTTGTTTTTGAGTATAAAACAGTTGCTTTACAAATTAAATTTTTAATAAATCACTGACGAATCAAATAAAAATTCGTTCACAAATTGAATGTTTTTATAAATGTATACAATTTATAAGTGACGATAATTTTTTAAATAATATATATTTTTGGCGTGAAATGTTCACTTTTAGTTTAAAAAATAGGATCAATTTTTACATACGTTTGTGTGATAACTTCAAAAGTAAAGAAAAGATATGTGTGTGTGTGTGAGCATGGAAAAATTTTAGATTTCTACATATATCTACATACTGCTTCATTCATTTACAAGAAAAGATATGCCTTATAAACTTTCAACCGTGAGATACCTAATAAGTTTTATTATGTCTCTTCCATTTTTTTCCCCTTAGAATTACAGTTTTAGAAGTGTACAATTGTTAAAAAGTCGGGGATAATTCTTCGAATAAATTCATTTCATTTCAATTCTTTGACATCAGATTCTCCAAAAGAACCTAACCAAACCTTTACGTTTTTCTATAAAATTCCTAAGTCTTTTTTACCACTGGATTTGCAGAATTTTTTGTGTACCGATCCCTATACGAATACCCGTCAAATTGACGAATACAGGAAACCCCGTATTTGCTTTAGAAAACGAATAATTTAGTTTTAAAATAATTACAAACAAACATTTACAAAAACAATTACAAATAATCATAAACAAATCGGTCAAAATGACAAGATGAGTAAACCTAGTGATGATTTAATTAATTTAATTACAAAAAAATTAGACTTAAAAATCGTGTTCATGCAAGTGTATCACTACATTTGGAGTAAAAAAATTGCCTAATTGTGATATAAACATTATATTTCAAATGAATAGGCAATTTCGAATAAAAAAAATAAGCGCATAACTTTAATTGTATTTTTTGATATTCAGAAAATTCAAGGTCAAAACCAAGATTACTTGAGATGCAGAAGTTCAAAATAAAGATGGTAATCACTTACAAAATTTGTAATACAGTAATTAAATTTGGAAGTCAAATTGCAAAGATAAGTGCAAATTTGTTCTCTTTGACAGCTATATCATTAATCTATTTTCCGATTTGTTCAAGGTTTTTGTTTTAAACAGAGTAAGTACGTTTTCGATTATATATATATTTATAAAGTTTTTGTTAGTATTCGTTTAATTATATGTCTCTATAATAGATATAAATTATATTGTGAACTGAATGTTCAGCCAAATTGGGGATATTTTATCCTTACAAATACAGAGTCGATTGAAAAATGAGTTTCAGCGACAAAAACAACAATATTATGATTGGAATAAAAATCTGTCTTGCCTTGAAAATGTCTGAAGGCCTTGACCTTATGAATAAATCTTAATATTTCATTTTTACTAAATTAAAATAATATTTGACCGTCTCGAGACAGTCCAATTATGAGCTTTTACGGATAGATTTTATAGATGGGAAGATTCTGAGATAAAATGACTTACCGTAAAATTCGGCGTATAACGCGCACTTTGAACACAAAAAATAGGATCGAAATTTACGAGTGCGCAGATACGCCGGGTATAAAAATGATAACTTTAAAAATAAAAACAGAGATGAGCATTAAAAAAAATTAGTCTTCTATGTAATATTTAAATGCTTTATTTAAATGCTTTAAATTCCTTATGAATTTAAAGGGTAGTAGTTCTAGAAATACACTAGTTTTTTCAAAAGCTTGGGATAATATCTCGAGCACATTACTTCAAAACATGAGAGCATTGCTCATTTATATCTCAGGTTTCTTCGTAAAAAATGGGGTGCGTGTTATACGGCGAATATACTTTAAAATTAACAAGTAATATAAAAAAAAATAAGTCGATTCCTACTTAGGTCAACAAAGAAAAACTTTATATTGGTTAACATTTTTATTAAATAATTACAATTAATATAGATAGGAATATACACATATGACAGAATCACAATATTAAGTGGCAAAACACTTTTTAAACTAACATTAAAAACTTTTTTACCAAATTAAAATTACAATTACCTTTTTTAATAAAAGTTGAACATAATAGGTAAGAATTTATCTTGAAACTGTGTAAAAGAAATGCTGACGTCTAACTAGCAAGTGATTATTCAGGTGAAGTTAAATCTTCATCACAAATTTATCAAAAACTGTTTTATCCGATGGTGCTGCCATCTAGAGGAATAATATCGACTGAAAAATATCTCTTAAACTATAATTAATTAATAAAATTTAATTAATGAATTAGTATTTGAATAAATTACATTAACAGCAATTGTCATCAAATGCAAGTTTTAAGTAATGTATTTAAGCTAGAGTGGATAAATAAAAAGTATTTATTGAGAACTGAAATTTTGAACAAGATATATAAATAAATATATATAGGGAGAGTTTGAACTATAAAAATAATTATAGGAATTAAAAAAAGGAAGCTTGAAAGTATAGGCGCGCGTTACACACCGGTGCATGGTATAAGACGGATTTTACGGTAATTTATTTCAATGAACAAGTAATTACGGCATATGATTGACTGATTGACGTATTAAAATCGCACCTAAATCAATGCGATGGTGATTGATTGTTTATTAGCGTCTCATTACGAAGCAACATGGTGATTGTTGATGACGGACCTAGGAATTTTGAGCAACGATCAAGGGATGGCACCTTAAGTTGCCCCCCTCCTCTCCAAGCTTACCCACCACGTCTACATGACGACTTTAAGCACCAACAGATTTTGCATGCATCAGCCTCTTGTATCTGACTACTTGCGATAACTTTTTTTAAAAAAAAAATGGAGGTATAGGGGTCTTTATGTGGTTTTTAGATTTGTGTAGTACATTTCAAGACAAATATGCTAAAATTAAGAAGAGAAAAAAGAAATTATTATTACTTAAATGGGGAAAAATTTACAAAAAATAACATAAACGGGGGCCATTCTGTACCAAAAGTTTATGTACAAATTATCAATTTTTCAATTCTGATGTGTTGCTATGTTATTCAGTTTTGAAATGACCCAGGATAAGAGATATTTTAGTTTTTACAAAAACTAGAGCACTTTATTTTAGTTGTGTTATATGAAATTGCTTAAAAATAACAGTGAATATATTAACACAACGGACTGTCAATTTTGTAATAAAACAGTGATTGATAAATCTGAAGGCTAAAACACTTCTACTATTATGCAGAACATACACAAAAAAATTCAGTTTATTATTTTGAAAACTTTTTTAGCAATCGCTGTCTCCGTTTGATCATTTTCGAAAAAACACATTTCGAGTAAAACGCGTTTTAAAGTGTGACATCTTGCTTAAAGTAATGGCATCTGTTTTTTCTAAAACACTTGTAATTTTTGTTCCAGTGAACGGAAAATAATAAACTTGGTATTTTTTTAAAGCTAATTAGATGGCCTATAAAAAAAATCATAAAAAATTGTCAATTTTTGTCAAAATTAGAGTAGCCGAATACCTTAAGCACAGCGGGTTTTAGTGGTATCAGAACTCAAACCATTGCATGCATTTTAGACACAATATACGTATTTTATTTAAAATCATACTTTGGCAATTGCATTTTAACTCTAGCGAAAAATTTTCAAAAATTTCCTGATGGAAAGGAAAAGCCGATACTGATATCTTACAATATTATCCGGATTAGGGGAAAATAATGATCGTGCTGAAGAAATTTACAGCTTAATGAAGCTCGATCTCTGACAGCTCAGTGAAAATAACCCAGAGAAAAGGTTAGAGGAAGGAGCTTGTGGATTGGGAGGAGGGCCGTTTCTGTTACAATTAAAAGAACACAAGAGTTCGTTGGCTCTCATGTGCTCTAATTTGAAATAAAGATAACTTAATCTTGAGAATATTTTTTTATTTATTTGAGCCATTTTGACGATAGTCAAAAAATAGCTTTGCATTCTTTTAAAAACCAATCAGTATCATTGATAATTTATCGATGCTTTAGTAACAAGGGTCTAATCAAATTTAGTCGGCCCCATACCTTAGGTCAAGGGTCGGCAACCTTGTTGCTGTGGTATGCCAAACCAATCTACCAATATGATTTAGAGTGGTTCGTAGTAAGAAATATTTGAAACAATTCGATTCCCGTGGTAATGCATGTAAATTTAGGCAATAGAGGTTAAGAATACAGATATTTAAAGTTTTATTATGTATTAATTATGCATTATTTAAAGATATTTTTAACATAAAATATATCTATTTCCTTCAGCATAAATAAACAAGATATCAATCATTGGCATGACCAAGTAATTTTAGCGCGTTTTTCACATGTTGTATTTTACAATAATGCAACTAATGAACTTTTTACTAACAGAAAGTAGTGTGTACTGTACCACTCCTCTAAATGTACTACTATTGAGCTGAAAAGAAAAAAATTCTGGGAAAATTTTGTGGAAAACTCGGGAAAATTTTATGGAAAACTCAAGAAATTTTTGTGGAAAACTCGTGAAAATCCGGGGGAAATTTTGAGGAAAACTCGGGAAAATTTTGTGTAAACTCAATAAAATTTTGTGTAAACTCAGTAAAATTTGGGATAAATTTGGTAAAATCCCGAGATATTCAGGAAAATCTTGTGGAAAATTCGGCAAATTCCATGGAAACTCGGGAAAATTTGGAACGATTTTGTGGAAAACTAGGTAAAATTTGAGAAAATTTTGTTATAAACTAGCGAAATTAAGGAAAATTTGTAGGAAAATTCGGGAAAACTATGGGAAAATTTAAATATGATTCGGCTCATCTAGGGCACAAATGCCGAAAATCCGAGGTCAATTGGTTGCTTATTGGCTGAGAAAAAGGTACGACAAAATATGGAACGAAGACGAAATTTGCGTCCTAATAGCGCTTTTGTTCCACTACGTGAAAAACACGCTAAAAATTTAAATTACTCGTATATTTTGCATTATGTATTTTAAACTTAATTATTAAAATAAGAAATCAACAGCAAAACAGAAGTATTTCTTCAAAATAGTTAAATATTTTGTATCTGCACCTCTCTATTTTATAGTGCAATATCAGGGGTATAATTTGTGACTTTATATTTCACACGATACTGAATGTTCAGTTGAGTCCACAAAGTTGTCAAACAACTTCTTTGCAGATTCAAAATACTTTTCATACGAAAAGAGATTTGTGCAAATAGATATGTAGAACCAAAAGTGGAAAGCAGAGCACATGTAATTATTCTCTTTAAACAATTAAATTTCTCCAGAAATGACATCCTACAACTTAAAATAGCCATTGATTTATCGTTAGAGTTATCTTCCAGATTTTTAAAAATAATATCGTAAGTTTTTCTTTCCACAATTCTGATGCTGTATTAAATTCCTAATCGTAATTTCGCATCATCTGAGTTCAGGTGCCTCCCTCTGGGTAGAAAATTGGGCGTTAAAAAATTACTTGTGGCAATTGGTATCGCCTATATGGTGCCGCCCTAAAAAGGGATACCAGCTCCTGGGGAATATACTAGGTCTGCAAAGGTAAAAAAATACCAATCTGCAGCCCCACTAGAGAGAAAATTCTGAAGCTATTAGTTCAATTAGCTGCATTTCAAAACTATACAACTTCACTTAAAACTTGACTAATTTGTAAAGAGGCGTATAGTTCCACAAATAATTGTACGACGTGCTATGTTTAGCACGCGTGTCATAATTTGCCGACTCCTGTTTTAGATCTTTCAGTTCCTATATTCGGTTGAATAAAAAGTGGTAATATTACTTGCCTGTAATGACGCACACAAGGGGGGGGGGAGGGTCCTCGGGTCCGGATCCCCCCCAAAGACCTTGATTTTTTTATTGATTATAATCCTATGTATATAGTACGTAAAATGAATTTTAGTATTTGTTTTTATTGTTAAATTTATTAATTAACGCTAATTATTCATTCAATAATTAATGTTTTCTGTTTTTTGTGTTACCGACAATCGACAACATCAAAAGAATATGTTGGGCGGCGTATGGAAGCATGATACGAAAATAGTGGACTTTTGACCCTGGATCCCCCCTCCCCCCTTGAAAAATTCTTGTGTGCATTATACTGCTTGCGTGATATGTATTAGGTCGGGGAAAATAACTTTGAACTTAAGCCCTTTGCTTTTATAAATTATATTTTTAATTATTGTTTGGTTAAGTACATCTGGGTACATTGTTTGGGTATATTTAGATTGATGTTGTTATTCTGCAAAGGTTATATAAGAACATTACAGTATTGTTAAGATTTTTTTATTATAAATACACAACTCCTATATGTCCTTTTTTGTTTACCTAAATAAAAAATATGTATACAATACCTATTTATTTGTTTTAAAATAATAATGACGATTTATTGTTCTCTCTCGAGCAAATTGACAAGTTCTTAAAGGGTAATTCATCTTTGTTCTAATCAATTTAAAACTATAACAAACACAAAAGATATAGTAAAACAGATTTCGTATTTAGATCGAATTAAAGTTTACGACTACAATCGGGACCACTTTATTTATTTATTTTTGCAAAAGTGTATCAATAAATTTTTTTTTCGATATTTACTGTCCCTTGAATTAGAAAACATATATTAAACTGTTTTAAGAATATTCTTCCAATAAAAAATTATTTAAATGCTACTTTTTGGCAAAAAATGACAGATTTTCAAAACCTTCTCCTTTTATGCAAAATGCCTCTATAATAATAAATAATATCATGCCTATGCATAGCTATGACTTTCCTACCGAGCGACAACTAGTATTTTTGAAAAGTTCACGTTATTTTTAGAGTTACTAAAAATTGTGAAATAATAAGGGCTGTTTTTGTTAAGGTTTCGTTTTACTCTGACATATTATAATTCGAATAAATAATCTGATTCTAAATTACATATTTCAAAAATCCTAGTTCAGGATCTGTTGAGGAATCTTAGCTTTATGTAGACAAAATATTATTATTACTGAAGCATAGTTTGTAACGGGAGAATATCTTGGAAAATAAGTCATTCTTTGCCAAAAAAATTGCATTTAAATAATTTTTATTGTAAACATATTCAGGTATCTGACCACCCTAAAACTGTGAATTTTGCCAAAAATTGGCAAATTTTTTTATAATTTTATTTTATGGGTCATCTTATTTTATAAAAATACCAAGTTTATCATTTTCCGTTTACTAGAACAAAAACTACTAGTGTTTTAGTAAAAGCAGATGCCATTACTTTAAGCAAGATGTCATACTTTAAAACGCGTTTTACTCGAAATGCGATTTTTTGAAAATAATCAAACGGGGTCAGCGATTGCTCAAAAAGTTTTGAACATTATTAACTGAAATTTTTTCTGTAAGTTCTGTATAATAGTAGAATTGTTTTACCTTCAGATTGATCAATCACTGTTTTATTACAAAATTTACAGTCCTTTATGTGAATATAACACTGTCTTTTTAAGTATTTTCATATAGTAACTGAGATAAAGTGCTCTAGTATTTGTAAAAAAGAAAATATCTCTTATCCTGAAGGTCATTTCAAAATTGAATAATATAGAAACACATTAAATTGAAAAAATAGAAAATTTGTTCAGAAACCTTTGGTGCAGAATGGGCCACGTTTATGCTATTTTTTGTCAATTTTTACCTATTTTTTCCCATTTTAGTAAGAATAATTTCTTTTTCTCGTCTTAATTTTAGCACATTTTTCTCAAAATGCACTAAACAAATCTAAAAATAACAAAAAAATCCCCATATCTCCTTTTTTAAAAAAAAAAAAGTTGTCGCAACCAGTCGGATACCTTAAAACAGTTTTACATAGATTTTCAAATTCAAGTGACACTATATATCAAAAAGATTATTATTTTTCAAGCTTTTTCAATGTCACAAATAAGCAATCAAAATCAAAGTAATCAAGTATCTTAAAAATGCAACTTTGCAATCTATTAAAAGATTTTAAACGTATTTTTTAGAAATTTAATAATAATAAAAAACATTTTTAGGGTTTTCCTATACACAAATAAGCTATTTTCATCTGAAAAATATTAAAAATAAATATACAACACAGAAATTTCCATCGCAGCTTTCGGTTTCTTTTTTTTCTTTCATAATGTGTTGAATGGTATCAATACCAAAGGGCAATGACATAACATGAGAAGAAAAAGAAGAAAAAAATCATTTAAGCAGCTCTATCATCAAGATATCACTTACTCTAGGACGGTATCTTCCACAATAAAAGAATCAAAGTCAAAACATAATCACACACCGTTGGAAACGGAAAGGTAATTATAACATTTATGGTATGAGACCTCAGGGGTAAGATTCCACGGTCAGCCATTTTGCTTATAATCACAAAAAAAATTCCCTACGTAGTTTTAGAACAAGAACAGAAGGCAGAGTTTGAATTAAGAATCAACAAGTAATATTTTTCAGCGATAAAAAAGGAAGGCTTTTGGACTCATAAATTTGCAATTCGTATCCAGATATAAGTGGCTGTAAAAAATACCACTGACACCTGAAAGAATACAAAGTCGGTGCGTTCTTTAGAACAGATAAAAATCTCTGTTTAGAAAAAAAAAAGAAGGAAGTATGTGGTTTCGAAAAGTCGATAAAAATTTTTGGGAAAAGCGTTTTCCATGCCTAGAGTTATATTTGGGCTTTAAGAGATAATAAAAAGAATAAGATGTTTATCTTCTCTCTGTTTGGAAAATTCTTCTAATTATTGCATTGTAATTAGACATGAAATAAAATATTTGCTTTATTACATTTTTTTATTCCGCTTGCGACGTGGTGGGTATTGTATGTTGATATTAAACAGATATGGGAAGTTAGAGAAAAACTATATAAAGTAATCTTCCTTTGTTTGGTTCTATCATTCTAAATCTAGGAATGTCATTCACATCTTTTTTTGTAGGTAAAATCTTTTCATAAATCCCAAATCGTGACTCGAAATTAGTATGACTTGATTTCCGCAAACTTCTTTTACTGGTATTTCAAAAAGTGTACACTACTCAAAAACATTAAGAGAGCACTTGGATTAAAAGAAATTATGCAAATATTTCTTCTGATTGCCAAAAAAAAGTAAACATACGTAGTTTAAAGTGTAGCAGACAGCAGAAGAACATTTAACATGCAAATCAACTTTCATGACTTCAAAAAACCGGAAAAGGGTTACAAGTGCAGAAATCGTGATTTCGTAGAAAATCTCCTTTCTTTTAATACAGGATAATGCTAGACTTCACACAGTTGGTCTTGTGGAGAACATTCTTGAAGCTGAAACAATTCAGCGTATGAAGTGGCCAACAGGCTCTTCTGATTTTAATCCGATCGAGCATGTTTGGGACATACTCGGACGACGCGTTGCTGCAAGACCAAGGCCTTATGTTACTGCAACGTTTCTCAAACTATGAGGCGATTCCAGTGGCCAGATAACCTTTTGTGGGGGGGGGATGGCGAGCATATCGAAAAGTCGAAAATAAAAGCTTATTTAAGGTAATCGACTGGTTGCAACAACTTTAAAAAAAATTAAAGATATGGGGATTTTTTTGTTGTTGTTGTTGTTATTTTTAGATTTGTTTAGTACATTTTAAGAAAAATATGCTAAAATTACGAAGAGAAAAAGAAATTATTGTTACTAAAATGGAAAAAAATAGGTAAAAATTTACAAAAAATAGCATAAACGCGGCTCATTCTGTACCAAAGGTTTATAAACAAATTTTCAGTTTTTCAATTCTGATGCGTTGCTATATATGTTATTCATTGTCGAAATGATATTCAGGATAAGAGATATTTTAATTTTTACAAAAACTAGAGCACTTTACCTTAGTTGTTATATGAAATTGCTTAAAATAACGGTGATTATAATAATATAATTGATACCTTAATACCTATATGCTGAAGATTTGGAGAATTTCAGAGACCAATTTTCTACTTTACCCTCCCTGTCTATTTTTACTTTGTATTATCTCCAAAAATTAATTGTTCCTTATTTTTTCACAATTACTTCACTTGAAATCTCTTATATGAACAATGTTTCTTCCTCATATTAATTCGCTTCCCTTCAAAAAGATTGTCGTCGAATTGCCGAATTGTTTTTTGCCAGCATTCAAACACAATACACACGCGCTATGGTCTGTTTTATCTAGATAGAAATTAAACCACAGTTTCATTTTATCTCATTGACTTCCTTGTACTTTTACTTTGGGAGAAAGTTTATTCTCAATTGTTTTATTGAATTAAAAAAATTCTTTTCATTATTGATTGGCCATCCTTTTGAAACGTGGGCAACGTTCACTGGTTAATTGTGTCATTCGATGAAATAATTCCTTTTCTGAAAAGAAACAATGGCTTGAAAGCGGGGTTTCTTTCTTTTTTAGCATAAAAAATACTGCAAGAAATTTTAATAGTCCGTTTTTCCTGTATCTATCTATAAAATTCTTTTCTTTCTTTTTTTTTTTTTTACGATTCTTTTAGTTTTTTAAATCGTATTAGATTCGTAAGTTATTTTAAACTAAGTTATCACTGACGGCTTTGAGTTCAAAGTATATCATTTCCTTATTATGAACAGATTAATCGATTTTAAGAAGAGAAATACTTTTCATATACATTGTTTATACGTAAGTTATTTTAAGTGGTAAAATTGTAGAATTTTTATCATTTATTTGTTGAATTTGAAGCTTTGGTTCAAAGACATTTGTTGCCTATTTCGAGGTTCTTAATAAGATTAGTTTATCTACTTACATTTTAAACGATAAATTAAAATTAATTTACTAAAATAATTATAAAAGAGAAATTAGTATTTATTTCTACATTTTAAAATTTTTTTCGTGATGCTGTGATAAATTTATTACGCACTATATCACAACAATGGTAATATTCAAGATAACTAGCCAAATTGACACCCCCGATTTCGCATGTGTCATACTCGCTAATTTGATAACCTTGTGCTTCGTCTTATAAAATATCGCCAATACTGTAACGATAGAACATTGTTGTAAGCTCTTGCAGAAAAATACCGCAACGATTGCCTGGACTGGAATTGTTGCGGAAGAAGAAAGGCGTTGCCTCATATGAAGACTTAATAACAATCAACGAACTAAGCACTCAACTTTCCAGGAAGCTGCAAGTTTATCAAAATCTGAAGACTTTATCAAGGAAGTGTTGGACGATGCAGCTTCAGTGATGAACTTACTGAAAAGGAGCGCCAAGAACGAATTTTGAGGGAAAAAACCAAATAAATGGAACTACACACTACATAAAGAAGATTATTAAGGTATTCGAATACTTTCAGAACATGATTTTACAAAAGCGTATAAATTAATAATTTTCCTTATATTTAGTGCCACGTGAATTAGAACGTACATATTTAACTGTTTAAAGATTATTACAATAAAAAATTACTTAAAGGCAATTTTTATTGTTATTCATTTATAGCCATTTAGAAACGAAATCCTAATGTAGCCGTGGCGACTGTTGGCGCCAGTTGGCGAGTATTCCTTTGTATAGATTTAGCTCTGAGCCAACTGTTTCATCCTTTTTTTGTAATCCGTTCGAAAAGTACAGCGATCCAATATGGTTGGGATCCGTTTTGCTTATTGAAATTTGTTAAATTTACAGTCCATTTAATTATTTTAGTCAACAGCGATATAGGAAAAAAAGACGTCAAAATGTTGTAACATTGCACTACATTTCTTAGTGTCAGCATTGTTTACCTATGTATCTTAAAAACATGCGCTTTATTTGCATTCTGTCTGCTTCCCAGACCTTACCGATAAATAGAGTGTGGATTATCAATCAAAATGACTAAATTTTAATACATTGCAGACTCATATGCATGTTCTCTACTAAAATCATCTCTATCACAAAATAATCAGTCAAATTTATATTCAAGTATGAACAATATAATAATAAGTGTTAAAATGTTAGTATAGCCGCTACTTTTGGCGACTCAGAAAATGTGGTTCCAACAACCTTTTTCAATTCCTACTATTAGCTCACTCTCTCCCTTTATATATATTGTTCACATTTTCAATCGCTAATAAAATACGTTGTATTCATCCAATCAAGTTTAAATTATTTTTTTTAACTTGTGGTGGACACTTGATGTTAATACAATTTTTTCAAATATTAATTCATTAATTAAATTAATTACTGGTTTTCGACGCCAATTTAGATTCGTCTCCATTGTTTTAACAATGTAACTGTTTTCCGGGTGGGGACCGGAGTAGAATAGCCCCAACGTAAGTTCATGTGTGTCTTAAAAGGCGACTAAAAGGATCAGAAGTCCAACCTCTGGGGGCTTTCGCAACCCTCAATTATGACAAGTGCAATATATTGTGATATTAATAATGCTACCGCATCCGGGGTAGCCGACGAGTTGTGTTCTGATGTTCGGGAACACTCCGAGAAGTATGCTACGAGGACACTGAATATTCTTCAACTTAACATTAATGGAACGCAGAGGAAAATCGACGAACTATCATGTCTCCTTCATGACAACAATGTCCATGTTGCTTGTCTTCAGGAGATTAAACTCAATCCCAATTTGAATCTCAAGATTAAGGGATATATATAATTACGGAGAGACCGAACGATAAGCACTGGAGGAGGCCTGGCATTTCTGATCAAAACCCCAACAAGCAAGTACACCGAGGTCTTACCATCTAGCATCTTACACCTTTGCACTTTGTCACACACGACGACAACAACAATAATGTAACTGTTAAAACAATGATAAAAGTTGGCGTCGAAAACCGGTTTTTCAGCCAAACTAGCCAAACCGGGTGTGCATTGTTATAACAATGATTGAAAAAACCCCAACAATCAAGTACACCGAGGTCTTACCATCTAGCATCTTACACCTTTGCACTTTGTGTCACACGACGACAACAACAACAGTGTAGCTGTTAAAACAATGATAAAAGTTGGCGTCGAAAACCGGTTTTTCAGCCAAACTAGCCAAACACAAACTGGGTGTGCATTGTTGTAACAATGATTGAAAATTTGAACAATATATAGATATTGTTCAAATTTTCAATTATTAATAAAATCCTTTCCATTCATCCATTCAAAGTAGAAATTGACTTAAATTTTTTTTCTTATATTTCTTGTTTCACCCGACATTTAATTTCCCGAGTTCGATCGTAATATCTACAACAGTAATGGTTATTTTATCCAATATGGCGACAAAAATTAAATTCGCAAAATTGGTGAGAAAAACTGTTGGGGTTTAATGGGATCCTAACCTCATCTATTATACTTAACTATTAATTTCAGAGTACTTAAAATTCAATCCAGCTAATAGTTGCTATTCAGCTTTACATAACTAATCATGAGTGTGATCTACACAGTGTACTTTTAATCTGCCGATAGTGCAATATATCATTACTCTCCTTCGAGCAACTGCCAATTTAATTATTTTTCTTTCAAATTTGTCGCCAAAACTAGTTGCATAGTCTCTACGAAATGAGACACGAGATAGAGAAATTTGTTTTGTATGTTTGACATCCTTGAATAATTTGTTAACATATTTGTTTGTATGAAAGCTAATGCCGTGTAATTGAAAATACACACAAAGCCATTAATCACGAAAATCTGTTCTTTTTCTCAATCGCTTCCATCTTAATTTTTAGCTGTTATATTTTTAATGCTAGCATAGAACATGGAAATATCTTCCTAACTATTTGCGTACATTATTAAGGTACACACTTATTACACGGTGGGCTAATTTCGTCAAACTAAAAGATATCACCAATTCAAAAAATGTCACCAAATGCTGTCATCGTTACTATTAATTTTGTATTCGTGAGCCTCCTACTAATCCTCTAGGGGAAAAACTATCTCTCTCTTTTTAAATATTGTTCTATTGAAAACTTTTCCCCGTAAAAGAAGATGCGGTTTAGGTAAATCAAGGCGTATATTTAAGCATTGACTTTTAGGTTCGAGAGAGAGGCCGAGAGTTAGGTGACAGAAGTTAGTGATTAACGTAAAGTAGTAAAAAGCTAGTCGAGAGTGACTCGTCGATTAATTACTTAATACTTAAGACTAATAATTAACGATTTAGTCAATAAGGTATTTGAATTAGAATCATATCGATTAGAAGTCGAATAACCGAGAAAGGAATTACGATTATTTAGAACGTAGATTACCAAAACGTTCCAAAAGTAAGGGATTCGCCTCATAATTAAATATTAAATATCTCGTCTACCTCGCTTTTGCTCCAATACTTTATCATAAGTGCATTTCTTACCCTAGGTCATTTGAGTTGGTTGATAGAACAATAAAATAGATTTGTTTTGATTATGGCTAATTTTCCTTCTAACACCCTTACACAGATGGATATAAGGGGACATCCATCACAATGTGTTCGCACAAGAACGGGAACAGTTTTTACTATCAACTCTATATAGCGGTATTTAGCAGCGACTTTGGAATTGATAAAATTTGTCGACGGTATAATACGGTATAAATACCGTTATTAATTATAACCTATTGAAATATGAGACTTTCAATCTTGTTTTAGTTATTTTTAATCTTGTTTTTAAATCGTTCATTTTTAGTGTTAGTAATGATTTGAAATATAGACAAAAATAATTGTTTTAAAAGTGATAATTTAACTGTTTGTTCGGGTTTTGTTTTGAAATTATCACAATGTTTGTTCAGTTTATTAAACCTTATATCTTACAAGCATATAAAAGGAATTTTGAAGCTCTTCTAAATTCAAATTTCTGTATTTGGTAACCAATAATAATGGTAAATAATTCCTATTAACCAACTAAAATTCTGTAAACAAATCGAAATTAAATCAAATTTCATACTTTGGTTACATATAAATTTTAAGCAAACTAGAGGAAGAAGAAGGGGGTGCGAATTCATGCCACACGGTTACCAATTCAGAGTTACCACGGTTACCATGCGAAATCGGGGTTGCCAAATTGGCAACCCCGATTGTTGGCATTGTTGCAATAGTACGAACGTTGCGATAGTTGCCCAAATGTTGGCATTGTTGCAATAGTACGAACGTTGCGATAGTTGCCCGAACGTTGGCATTGTTGCAATAGTACGAACGTTGCGATAGTTGCCCGAACGTTGGCATTGTTGCAATAGTACGTAATGAATTTATTACAGCACCACGAAAAAAATTTTATATAGAGAGAGAGAAAGCGTACTGTGCTCTAAAGATGAAGTAATTTATTGGTAATACATTTTGGCAAATGATTACATTATTCCCAGATCTTAAATCCTATAACAACTACAAGTTATTCGAAACTCAATTGTGTTTTGTGTATCGAAATCGCGGCAAACTGTGAACTGGATCATGAGTTCGATACTCGATTTCATCAAAAACCGTCGACACGAACATTGTTTACCCTGAAAATAAAATTGTACTTTTTTGTAGCGAACTTTTTTTTTTATGTTTCAATAGAAGTAATATTAAGCAATGCTATATAATTTTTTTTAAAAATAAGTAATATAATTAAAATAAAAGTTTTTAACAATCTGTCAAAAATTAAATTATTCCGTGTGAATTGTATATAAAACCTGAACTGTACCTGAACCGTACCTGAATTTTACTTCATTCTCCCCCCCCCCTCCTTTTTTTGGGAAGAAATGTAAGTAATTTGCAAACGATATTCAAAACTAGCAACAAAAATCATATCTGCAAACGTCACAACAAATTTTTTAAAAAAAATGTTCTATATAATGCACTATATATAAAAATGTTTTAACCACTTAAGAGGTATTTTTCATAATAATAATAATAATAATAATAAAATAGAGAAGAATATCACTACAATAACATCCAAAATGGAATAGAAAATTGCTTTAATATAATTTACTTCAGGTTTTGTTTCACTATCATAATGAAAAGAATGACAAGCTTCCATTTTATTAACGGAACAATCAGGATTTGAAGGAATATTCCCATTTAAATTAGAGTGATATATTCTTAAATATTAAACAATCTTTCAAGGTTGGCTAGGTGGCTTAGAAGTAGCATACCCACCCCATAAGCCTAAGATTGCGGGTTCGATCCCGGCTGGAGTCGATAAATTCTCTGGGTGCGAAAATCGTAGGCAATGGATGTCATATGATTATGTGGGATATAAAAGATCCTTTGAATATCAATTTATCTCTGGTAATTATGCCAATATTTAGCATCAGACTAGAGCTTGAATTGAATAAATTCAATCGTCGAAAATTCGGTAACAGGAGCCGTCCCTAGAGGGTGCCACCAATGAAATGGCTCTCACAAGTGGGACTTGTCGTATCTGCAAAAGTTTATCTACCAAAATCCAGACTATTTTAAAAATGTTTTTTTTTTTCGCCATTTATCAAGTCTTTGTTTATCTGGATTCACGCATCTTCGATAATTTCTAACTCAAGCGATTGATTTTTCTTCTTCTGTCCCTATATATTTTGAAAAATTTAGAATAATGAAAAAATAATATTAATATATTAAAAAATCGTGTTTATATCAGAAACAACCCGTTTTCTACGTCTTAACATTAAGCTTTCGATTATAATCAAAACTATTTTTATGTCCCTCACATCTTGCTTTAGAAACAACATGACTTGAATTTCTTAAGCGGAAATGCCCCCGTAACCCCAACTCATGGAATTTGACTTCCTTAAAATCCATTCATAGTGGATATCCACTCAACAAAAGAAACACGCTTGCCAAAGTTCAAGTTTGTACGTCTAATTGTTCAAAAGTACGGAATTTTTATCAAAAACACCCCCACAAAATCCCCCTGGGACTCGATTTCGTCCAAACCCGATCTTAAACGTTGCCAACTCAAAATGTCGCCAAATATAGTAAAAGTATTCTAAACATGAATGGGAACTGTTTTCCACAATTGGCTGCATACCACGGCATATGGCGATTTCGCACATATTCTTACAAACTCTTATTTAAATAAAGGGGGTTTAGAAAAAAATTCACTAAAAATAAATTCGAAAAATTTTTTAGAGGAAATATGCATATAGTTCCTTTGAAATATCAGTGATGCTCCCTACAAAATTTTAAAGCGATACAATCAATGAGGTGGATTTGTATATAAGTTACAAATAAACATACAAACATTAAAATATATATATATAAGGTAATTCGAATATTTATTTATTCAAACTATTAACAGTTACATATCTCAACTATTTTAATCGTAGCCCGTATCTACATGTGCAGCCAAGAAAATCAATATCTGAGAAACACCTTCACCAGTTACCCACTTCCTCAACATTTCTTCCTTTTCTGTCCTTAAAGAAACAAGTAAAAGTACAAATGAATCCCATTTTAAAGCCATTGAATACAAGAGTTCACAAGTTCAACCGTTATGGAGAGGAAGACTCTCAGCCAATTACGAAGAGTCATCTTTTGTAATAAGCATATCGGATGGTTCATCAGCAGACGGTAAAGGTTGAATAACGTTCATTTGATTGGTCGCTTCATGATCGAAGTGTGAAAGACTCACAACAGTTCAATTGTTTGCATTTCGGCTTCGGACATTGTTTAAAAAGATGAACTAGTTTTTGTTCGAATTGTATAAATGGTTAAATGGGAAAGGTAATTGAACCAAAGCGATGATCCGATAAAAAAATATTTTTCAGTAATTTAATTTTTTTTTTTTGAAAAATGTTTTAAATGCACAGAATTTTGTAATATTTTCGGAATTTAAGTCCATAATCTCAATTCTTTAGTTAAAAATGTCTCCAATTAGATTATTTTTCACTTATATTTCATCATAATTATCAAATATGTCTACTTGTTTATTTATCATACAATAAATTATTGAATTATGCAATAAATAGTGAATTGTGCAAAAGATAATCAGATTTACTTTTTCAGATCTCTCATTAGTTAAATATAACTTTATTTTACTATGTTAGACTTTTAAAGGGGAAAGATTATAAAATTCGAGGATTATTTTAAAAGATTCGAAAAAAGCATATTCCGCAAAATTTGTTGATTTTATATAACTTTGAATGTATATACACCTTTCGTTTATTTCAAAATGAAGCTATTCAAAGAAGGCAAAGAAGTAAAAATAAATGCTGAAAAAGAATAGACGCAATAAGTGTTTTCTTTTATTCTAAAATTACATTTTTTTTTAATCTTTTTTTTTTTTTTTCGTACTCACAAACGTTTTATAAACCATAGATTTCCAATTCGTTTCATATAAAACTTATAATTTCTCAGAGACTTAAAACATTAAAAATTACAGTTCTTAATCAAAAATTCCACCATCCTATTTTAGAGTTATTATTAATCATACAATTGTTCAGTCAGAAATTGTTATAAGAAGATCACTGAGTTTCAAAAATGTTGCTGATTGGCAATGTTACTAAAGTGAGAAATACTTGTTTGATTGGACCTTGGAAAAAATCTGTTCGTAATTCAACAAAATATTCCAATTAAATTTATCAAATAAAGGTCATCCCGATGCTGTTTTGAGAGTTCTTCTGACGCTGCATTAAAGAACTAAAGTATAGCAATACCACCCTATAACAGGGATGCACAAACATTTCGGTTCCAGAAGCGAATTACCAGGTGAAAACATGCCTGATGACTGCTAGCAATAAGCCAAAAATATTTACTTGAAAAATTCTCTTAAAACCAGGGACTTCTTAAGGCATGGGCTTATAGCCTCGGCCACAATAGGGACCCAGTCTCGTTCTCAACTCACCCTCAAGAAGATCATAATTCAAATAATTTCAAAGGACAAATGTTCTTCCCGGTTGTATTCTCTGAAAAACTGGGAATTTCGGACGATATATCAACTGACTACCTGTGATGACCGTCTTCCACGTACAGGCCTAGGCCTACCACCATACACCATCATTACTTCTTCAGTCAAAAGGCGGTAGTCAGTCGAGTTGGTTTGTGTGATTGTAAATCATGCACATTCATTTATTTTGGCTTATTGTTTGAACGAGAATTTGCCAACGTATGCTATGTACAGTTTACTTTTAAGGGTCCCAGCAGGGTCCTATATTTGTGTAGGAGCCCAGGGCCTACTTTTGAGTAGGTGCCCAGGGCCTCAAGAAGTCTTAAGACGTCCCTTCTTGAAACAATAATCGTATTAGGAGCACCAATCTTTTCTGATGATAATTTATCAGTATTCAAATCAATGTATGCACAATTTTTAATAGGCACCTTTTGAAATCTCATAATATATTGAATGACCACATCTGCTCATGCACCTCAGCACCCACGGTCAGAAGAATTGAGATGGACACAGTAGGCCTTAGCCCTCATGGGCTGTTGCGCCACTCAGTTTAGTATTGACTGGCCACAATAGTTTAGTTTAGGTTAGTTAGTTAATAGTTTGGTTAGTTAATAGTTTAGTTAGATCATAGTTTAGTTTTTGGGCGTAAGAATTAGATATTGGGATATTGGCTGTAAGGGGTGATCTTGAATTATCTTCTTTCAATGATGTTTTAAAATTTCCTACGCTAAGTTTTTGAATCAGCCTGTATATTTTCAGATAAGTCAAGCCGTGCATCCTCTGTGACTTTTAGAAACAATTGCTCCGAACTTCGATTTTTTTAAAAACAGAACTAGCAATATATCGCTAAGATAAATAATTGTACTTTTGAAATTGGGAACTAATTTAAATATCTAAGAACGATGATTTCAAGCAGTGATGATACAAAAATTGAAATAAAAACATAGGCTATCTATGGCTAATAGATGTTTTTATGGCCTTACAAATCAACTAAAATCAAAATTAATTAGTTTAAAAACCAAAATAAATCTTTACAAAAACTTTGATCGGGCACATTACGGAGGTGAATGCTGGACCCTCAACATATCAGAAATGGAAACGCTGTTGATCTTCGAAATTAAGATCCTGAGGAAGATCTTTGGACCAGTAAAACATAATGACATGGGAAGAATACTATGCAGTTATGAAATTCATAAAAAGTAAGGCAACTCCAACATTGCAAAATATCCAAAACTTCCCGCATTAGATGGTTGAGTCACAAATTTAGATCTACAAATGACTTATTTCCTACTAAAAATAACATTTTTAAAATTCGATCTAAAACGTATGAAAGTAAAACCACCAACTAGGCGGCTGAATAACGTTGAAAATGACTAAATGCAGCGCTTCTCAAACTGTGGGTCACGCCCCCTGGGGGGGGGGGCATGAAACCCAAACAAGGAGATCGCGAACATATCGTCAAGTCGAAAATAAAGCATTATTTAAAAATATTTTTAATTTACTAAAAGGAAGAAAAACAAAATAATTATTTAAAAATAAATACATTTATATATAAATATATTCTCTGATGTAATATATTTGTAAATTTATCAGTACTGCACACTGTATTTGATAATTAACTTAACAATACCAAATTTAGAACAAGTTTAACAACTACCAGTGTGACCCCATGGGTGTCATATATAAAATTATATAAAAAATTTAATATTTATCTTGACAATTTGTACGGTTTGTAATCAAATTCGTATTTACGTCAAGGTACATTATTATTGAATCCAATACATTGTTATTTTTTGAATGGGGAAGGGGGTGAGAAGAAAATTATGACTGAAAATTAGGTCGCAAATATTGAAAGTTTGAGAAGCACTGACTTAAGGGTAATTGGAATACACCAGGAGTGTCAAACTCTTGGCCAAAACGAACATTTTTGCGGCCCGGCCAATATATTGGCACACAATAATGTATTATAAAATATCGAAATTTCTCCCTAAATTGGAAAGATAGTAGCAGAGAAGAGATGTCAAGTGCCTCAGGACATAAATATTAAATTTTTCTTGTTCTTTTTTTATATATTTATTATAATGAATTATTCGAAATAAATTTACGTTTCTATGAATATTGATTTTTTTAAGGCCCTTAAGTTAAACCATGTTTTTTTTTTTGGCCTAAGTTAAATTTTGAGTTTGATACCCTTGGAGTACACTGATGGAGGGCTATAGTTAGTGGCGTAACTGAGAACATTTGGCCCCCCCCCCCCAGCAAAATTAGGTTTTGGGCCCCAGGTAGGATTTTACAAAGTACAAAGGGTAAGTACTTCGCGGCAGTCAGGCTTTGGACCCCCCCCCCCACTCGCGGTGCGGGGGTGTAGGTTACGCCACTGGCTACAGCGCTGGATAGGGCCAGAATGAGTGAGTGAGTGAATGAACATTAACGTCTCACTGTTCAGCTACTCGAGGGCTTTTTGGCGATGGACCTCGTAATTTTGAACCATGGTCAAGTGGCGAGGACGACACCTGAGCTGGTATCTCCCTCTCCTAACAACCACACCAACGGGTGGACGTTTGAGTTCTCGACAGATTTAACGTGCATCGCTCCCCTACACGCCGGGTCTTCAGTGGTAATGGGCTCGAACTCATGACACCCCAGCCATGATCCGATACCTTGACCACTTGGCTACCGTGGTCACGGATAGGTCCAGAAGGAGAAGACTTGGTGAGATGACCTTGGCATGCAATAGGCTGCAGTGCTTAAGAAGAAGCAGTACTGCTAAGTCTTCAAAGAACATATTATTGGTTGTTCGATATTGTTCTGCTCTGAAAAATCCAATCACAGTATGACTTACAAAAAAGACACGAATAAATGCCCTTTAAAAGAAGCCGGAAGATCCTACTCATGTTAACAACAACAAGAAGCCGACGAAAAGCAACACTCTCTCACAATGTACAAAACGATACAGCCCCTCCCAACCAATTTACACGCCCCGTCGAGTAAAATTAAGACAAAAAAGAATGCACGAGAAAAAGAAAAGGACATTTTCTGGTCCTTGACCTTGAAGAGTGACGATGTAATTGAGCTGTGACGAACTCCATTAGAAGATGTTTCTCTATTTGACAAGTTGGATAATGACAGTCGAAGCCTTTTTCACTTTTTAATCTCTTCCCCACTGAAAGCCGTGAGTTAATGTAGCAAACACGGAAATCCTCCTTTCGATTAGTTTGCCGAAAAAAGCGAATTTTTTAACAGCCATTTGGCCCTCAGAATGGTTCACTTGATGGTGTTTTCCAGAAGAAAGTCGCATGCTGTGAGGGTAATTCTATGTAATTTTCTAAACACTAACCAAGGGTTGTAGAAGATAAGAATGTTGTGTTTTGTTAAAATCCCATTGGGAAAAGAGTTGGCGATGCTCAATAGCTGAGAGAAAGCAGAAACCATGACTGAAACTTGCTTCTAGTTTTGAGAACGAAAACCTTCGAGTTTCTTTTTAACGAAACAAGAAATGATGGTTTTTGAGGAGAAACATAATGAGCAGCTGCTTTCTTTCAACACGCACAATTTAAATATTTATCAGAATTTTAAGCCTAATTGAAAAATAAGAACGTTGGGTTTTGTACAAATATCATTTATTGAAGTTGGTCATCCCCAACAACAAAAGAGGCACGAACCGTGACAGATGCTTGCTTCCGGTTTAAGAAGAAAGAAGTAATTGCAAACTTCGAAGGGTTCTTAATGCGGTAATTATGAGATGATTTCTGATAATACATTCTCGTTTTCATATAACTTTCAATATTCAGACATTCATTGGTACATTAACATAAATAGAAGGTTTTAAAAGCTATAATGGCGGGTTTTATACAAACTGTATCGATAAGAATTGATCATTTTACACGCTAACAGTATAAGCTATCAAAGCAAAAGCCAGAAGCTATCCATTTGGAAAATGAAAAGAAGGAATTGTAAACCTTAGAAATTCCTTTTAACCACAATCAGGAATGCAGAATTTGTGGATACATTTCATATCTAAGAAAAATATAGGTTCTTAAAATATTTATTTATATTTTAAGTATAACAGAAGGTAGTGAAAATTAAAATGTCATGTTAAAGAAAAAATTCAATGCAGAAATTTGTCATCGTCATCTGCGAGGAAACCAGAAGCAATCCCAAAAATTTGCTATCAGTTTGGGAGAGAAGGATGAACGACAAACTTTGCATTTTTTAATACAAAAACAATGAGAATAATCTTGGATGTTCGATACCTTATCTAAGGAAAATATTTAATATTTATTAGTATTTTAAAATGAATCGAAAGTTTATAAAAGCTAAAATATTGAGTTCTGTGTTAAAATTTCAGATAAAATAAATAAAAGTTAACCATCTTCAGTAATAAGAGTACTGGATAATAAGATAAAAGTAATGATTTTAGGAATGAAAAACATTTTCGATTTAAAACATTCCTATTGCACAAAATACAAATGATGACGTTTTCGAATACTGTATAATCCGGCATATAAAGCGAAACGGCGTATATATTACGATCATCTATACTTTCAAACTGCATTTTTCAATTCTTAGAAATATTCGCAGTATAATTCGCACCCCATTTTAAAAAGAAACCTCGAATGTACGTGGCAATGAATGCTCTTAAACTTTGAAGTCATTTATTCGAGGTGTTATCCCAGGCTTTTGAAGAATAGTATGCTTCTTGAACTACAACCCTTAAAGATCATAAAGTATGTAATTTCTTTTAAATAAATAGTCTTTTGATGCATACAGGAGTCAATTTTTTTTTTACGTTCATCTCTCTTTTTTCATTTTGAAAGCTATCTTTTTTAAACCTGGCGTTTTATGCCACCCGTAAATTAAGATAAAATTTTTGTGTGAAAATTGTACGTTATACCCGGATTTTACAGTAAATAATTTCTCTAAAAAAAGACACGTGACCGCTGTATTCTAAAGTCTATGGTGACGAACTCGTAGCTGGCGTGTCATGAGTTCGAGTCCTACTGCCACTGAAGGCCGGTGGCTAGAGAGGCTGATGCACGTTTAATCTGTCAGAACTGAATAGCCCTCATGCTAGCATGATGTGGTAACTTGGAGAGGGGGTGCCTTTCCAGGTGTTGTCCTCGTCATTTGACCAAGTTTTTCAAAAATTCGAGATCCATCCCCAATAACCTTCGGATTGTTTCAGTGGCGTAACGTACATCCTCGCGACCCCCACATTGCAGGGGAGAGGCAGGAATTCTAGGGGCCCAAAGCGTAATTGACTCCAAAAACATATTTAGGCACTTGGGGCCCAAAACATGACTTTGTAGGGTGTCCTTAATGTCCTCCTTTACACCACTGGGTTGTTTTATAGGAGGTTGTTGAAGAACACTCACTCACTGATTAAAGAAAACTCCATTCAGTTTTTAAAAAGTATTGATATATTGTTTACGCGAAGGATGTAAAAAAATAACAATATTGCGTGAACTTTGGTAAAATTCCGTAAAAAACAGCAATTGACGAATGATTGAAACAATGGAGGAAAAGCCTACTTCCGGTTTTGAGAACGAGGAAGAGCTCCTACTTTTTTTAACTTATTTTATACTAAACGTGTGGAATAAATTTTTGTGCAGAGTATTTTAAGAAAAAACTTTTATAATTATTAGTATATTGGTACTAGTGTCAAAATTTGTTAAAACAACAATGTTAGGCTCTTAAAAAAGCTCTGACTTTCCTTACCAATAAAAGTTTGCGAGAAAAATATATCAAACCAAAAATAAATAACCAGTCCTGTTGAAGAAAAAAAAAGACAAATATTTCCGGGTATTCCTGACAAAATACTCGAAATCCCCCACCTAATACTTCTTTTATACATCTTTAAGGCAAGAAACTCTCTTATACGAAAGAAAGAATGGTAAAGTCTTGGAACCTAGAATATCTCATTTCAAATAAAGGGAGCTTAATAAAGAAATTTTTTCCAACCATTCATAAGCGATTGTCTGCCATCATTTTTATACTTGTTACAAAATAACCCAATTTCTTACTGGTCATAGTAACTTTAAAAATTTTTTGAACGAATTTAATTTGGTTTTGCGTTTTTCTACGATTGTAATATTGGTAGCAAGAAAAATGTAGAGCATTTGCTCCATCTGTGTTCCAAGTTTGTCGATGAAAGAAAAATCCTAAGACTGCCTCTCAAGAGAATTAATATAAATTGGCCTCCGAATTTTTACCAGCTTATTTTCACCAACAGTGCCTTAGAAAACTTATGTAAATTTATTGTAAATATTGTAATCTTTCATGAATTTAAAATTATTTTTTCTTTCCTTTGTAATGTACTTCATTCTTACTTTTGTAAACCTAGAGTCGGTCTATCCATTGGGCACTTGGGGCTCAGATAAGTTGGACTTAACCAGATTTTCTGGTTATAAATTTCGATCCGTCAAAGCTAAGGGGCCTGTAGATCTTCTGCATCCCAGGGCCCAAAATAATCTTAAATAGGCACTGTGTAAGCCCCATGTGATACTTTGTGGCGCAAGGGGATTTATAAATGTTTTCAAGTTTAAAAAAATACAGCTTTGAGAATGAGTAGCTCCTTTATGACTAGATTGCATGCTCAAACTACACCGGCGCACTGGAAGTCATACTAAATAGTTCCTACCTGTAGTTAGAATTAAGGTATCCGACTACTTGCGACAAATTTTTTTTTTAAAAAAAAAATGGAATGATGAGGAATTTTTATGTTGTTTTTAGATTTGTTTAGTACATTTTAAGAAAAATATCCTAAAATTAAGATGAGAAAAAGAAATTATTATTACTAAAATGGGAAAAAATGGATAAAAATTGACAAAAAATAACATAAACGTGGCCCAATCTGTACCAAATGTTTATGAACAGATTTTCAATTTTTCAATTCTTATATGTTCCTATGCTATTCAGTTTTGAAATGATCTTCAGGATAAGAGATATTTTAATTTTTACAAAAACTAGAGCACTTTATCTTTGTTATTGCATGAAATTGCTTTAAGAAACAGGGATTATATTAACATAAGGGACTGTAAATTTTGTAATAAAATAGTGATTGATAAATCTGAAGGTTAAAACACTTCTACTATTATACAGAACATCACAAAAAAATTTTAGTTAATTATTTCCAAAACTTTTTTAGCAATGGCTGTCCCCGTTTGAGTATTTGAAAAAAGAAACACATTTCTCGAGTAAAACGCTTTCTAAAGTATGACATCTTGCTTAAAGTAATGGCATCTGCTCTTACTAAGACACTTATAGTTTTTGTTCTAGAGAACGGAAAATAATAAACTTGGTATTTTTATAAAGCTAATAAGATGACCTATAAAATAAAATCATAAAAAAATTGACGATTCTTGGCAAAATTCCCAATTTTTGGTAATCGGGTACCTTAAAAGGAAAGAACAACTAATCGAAACTTAACCTATTTCTTGACAAATCATGGACTTTATCATGCTTAAATCAATTTAAAATTTAAAACATTGTTTACTGTTGTAGCAGTACTGCTGGAAATTAAACACTTTACACGCTTACTAGATTTTTCTTGTACCATAGAGACCTTCACCTTGCAAAACTTAAGATTAATAATAGGGCTTTCGTAGTGCAGCTGCCAGTGCTACTAAAAAAAATCTTTGGAGGGTGCTATTAAAACATGGCACTTTGTCTCGGACTCTCCTTGGGCTACTGCTGTGGCTGTTTAGACTATTAACTGGACATGATTGCCTTTGTGCGTATTTGTTTCGTTTAAAAATCTGACTGACCCCCCTTTTTGTGTTTTGTGTGCTTCTGGGCAAGTCATGGACGCTGTTCATTTAGACGTGTGCTCGGCATTTAAGAGTTTGGACTATGTTGTAAAGAAGTATCGGAGAGCTTGTTGTCTACTGACCTGATGGTTAATGGCTAGGCAACTGATAAATAAATAAATAATAAATAGTGACGCATGCAGATCTTTCTTAAGGAGTGCTTAGAAAATCTATCAAAATAATCCAGTATATATTTGGTAAAACCCAGTAATAATAATTTATCATTTTTAAGCCCATAAAGATTTCATCCAATTCGTCAAGGAGAAGCTTTCTACTGAAACTCTTTTCCAGGGACCTGAAGAGACCCTAGTTGTCAAAAGTGTTTAGGATATTACAACTGAAATAAAATGTTTGACTGTTTACTATATACTACCATGACTTCGGAAAACTCGTCTTCTAAGCGGAAAATTTTAAATTTTATATATATATGTTTGTAGACATTTTAATACCAGCTATAAGTTGTGAAAAAAGGCTATGTTTTTTTTAATAAAATCTTATCTACATTTATTGACTGTATATATTCAACAATAGAGGATGAATTTTGGAAAACTCTTTTCTATTTTAAGAAAGGAAGAATGAATATTAAAACTTTAATTTTTTTTTTTACATAAAACTAAAACGATGGACTTTTGGAGTACTAAATACACGATGTTTACAAATTCAATGGCATTTTATTACTAATGAAAGGTTTTAGTAAGAAACACGTTCCTTTTGTTTAAATTTGTGCGAATCTCCCCACAGCAGTGGTGCATAAAATGGAAAATCTACCTCTTTGGAGCGAGTAAGGTTGGAAGGAGGAGGGATAATATTTTCAACATTAAGAAAAATGTAATTTAAAACTATTTAGTGAAGGCTTCTAAATTATTCGCACTGAAAATTATTGTTAGTGCATTTTTTGAGATGATTATTATTGAAATAATAGACTGAAAAAAATATATACATGTTTCATTTTCCTTTATAAACAATTCAAAAGAAGAATTAAATTAAAATATGAGTCGTATTTTTAGCAATCAAAATGCGTGTATCATTTCTGAAGTAATAATTACAAAAATAGCTTAAACACCGTTGCTTACTTCAGCCACTATGGAATGTACTGTCTTTATTTTAACGGAAAAGTTATATTAATTCGATACATAAATTATAATTTATTTTTATAAAAATTCATAAGAGATACAGAAAATAGCACGTAAACCAGGGGTGGCCAACCTTTTTGGAAAGCGGGCCACAATCTGATAAAAAAAATTACGCGTGCCACTTTCAACTTTTCTACCAAACGAAAAAATATACAAAAGTGAAAAAATTTTACTTATAGGCTTATTATGTGTTATTTACACCAAAAAAATACTTTTAAATGCAAGTTCTATACAGTGAAAATGTAAAAAGAAAATGGCACAACAAATAAAACAAAAGTAGAAACTTATATTTTATTTTTGATAAATTTTTACAGGATCAGTCAGTTAGCTAAGGTACAAAATAAAAATAAGCAACTTGAAACATTTAATTTTAAATGAGTATTAATCACCCAATGCTTTTTTAATGTGGTTTTTGAATTTGTAGTTTTTTTTTTTTTTTTTTTTTTTTACTAAATTATCTGTATTTGGATTAGTTCGCGAAGTTGCAAACAAAATTTGGTGTGTTTGGGGTTCATATCAGTTAATTTTGAGCGATATTTTGATTTAATCACGTTCATAACAGAAAACACTTCTTCATAAACATATGTGGATCTAAAACTACAACAATATCTGACCGCTAAATCATATAAATTTGGAAAATTACACTAGTGGCCCAAATTTCCAAATTTCGATGTAATTCGGATCATTTGAGATTAAAATAGTTTCCTTATATTTGTTTTTTAGAGTAAATGTGGTGTAGGTCAATAATTTCAATTTGTACCTGAGGTGAGTAGCAATTAATGTCTTCAAGAGAAATCGAAAAAGGATTAGTGGTCCTTTTTTTATCATCTTTAAAATCCTCAAACCTGGCACCGAAAGAATCCTGCAAAATGTATATTAAATTTTTATATCTATCATAGTTCGGAACATTATTAACTTTGATAGATAATTCCTGCATGAATGGGAAATGAGTTAATTTTTCCTCGCCAATATCCTGACAAAAAAGCAAAAGTTTGTTAACAAAAGAAGATATATGACCAACTAGGGTAGGGAAAATACAATTTTTTCCATGTAATCTTAAATTTAAATTGTTTAAATGTTCCATTATACATCGTTTTCTTCCAGATATTCTAAAGCACATTCCCTCAAACTACAATATCTCGCAAATGAACTTCCTTTGGAATGCCAGCGCACACTACAATGAATGAGTAACTCGCCATTTTCTTCCGTTTCTTCGGGGGGAAGCGTACGAAATCTTCTTCGATTCAGAGCACGAGCTCGTATTTTGTTGATGCAGCGCACCACGGGGTCAACAACGAAAGACAAGTTTAAGTCCTTGGCACAAAGAGCTTCTTTATGAATAATACACTGATACGTGAAAATATTTCTTCCCAAATAATTTTCAAGCAATGCAACAAAACCTTTTATTCTGCCAACCATGCAAGGCGCTCTATCTGTGCAAACACTGTCTAATTTCGTCCATTCTACTTTGTTAATTTCAATTACATTTTTAAGTTCCTCAAAAATGTCTTCACCTGTAGTTTAAACTAGTTGGCGCAAATCAAGAAGTTCTTCCACAGTATCAAAATTATTTTTCGTGTAACGCTCAAAGATGCTTAACTGCGCATTGTCTGTGATATCACAGCTTTCATCCAAAGTTAATGAAAAATATTTGCAATTTTGAAGTCCAGAGACTATTTGCGTTCCAACATCCTGGTCCATGTTATCTATACGACGCATGACGGTATTTCTGGACAAAGCTTTTTTGGCATTAAGATCACCGACATTTTGGGCGAAAATTAAAAGGCTTCTTTTTATTATCTCCTCTCCGTCAGAATATGGTTTTTTTTCTTGCGGGCTAACAACACAAAGAAAGTTCGTAAGATAGCCTTCACCATGGTTTCCACTTCGTCATTTCTCTTCTGGAACAAAGATTGATGGCCGGCTAAAGATTTCTTTTTTTTTAATTGATGAATTCCGTTCGCAAATTTGATCCAACAGGATATTTGCTGTTGAAATCACTATGCAGTTGTTTGAAATGACGGTCCAAGTTAAATTTTTTTGGAACTGCTATACAAATTCCACATATCAAACAAACAGGCTTGGAAGCATTTTGATGTGTAAACAAGTATTGTTCTTCCCGGACAATTTTAAAAATAACGTGCTGCAATATCCTCTTCATAATTTACTTTCGATGTCGAAGGTTACTCATAAACATATTGAAAATAAAAAAAATTTAAACAACTACGCTCAACGCTAAAATTTAAAAACAATTTTAGAAAAAGGAAAAAAAGCTTAACGTCTTGCTAAACAGAGTTTAAAATCAACCGAGTCTGACAGCTAGAAACAATTTGCCGATGTAACGCTCCAAATTTTCTAGGCTCCGAATCCAGCATTCTGATTAGTCATGGATGCAAGTTCTCACTCCCTCTGCTTTACAAAGCGGCTACTTTGTGCAGATAGAATTACTTCTACCGTATCAATAACTGCGCTCCTAATATATTGCTGAATTACTTCTTGACATTACAGAAATCGTAAATAGCCAACATCTCCGGAAAAACATTTTTATCTGACATCACGCTGACAGCCTATAGCTATAAACTTCAGCCCTGCACGGGGAAGCTGAAATTTGAATGGAAATCTGAGGTGTTAAAAATTAACTGTTGTGTGCAGTTTCGACTGTCCGAGAGAGAGAGAGAATTTATTTGTTTTTAGTCTCATGTAACTCAACACTTTTCTCGGAATGTTACAAAGCAGTAGAATTGTAAGTTTTGGAGCATGATCTCATTTTTGGCGTTTTTCTGAAGAAAAGAAAAATCTTGCCCTGAAAATTTCTGTTTCTTACATATTCTCTTCATGACATTTTTTTTATTGTAATTCAATTAATTCAGTAATATTTTCATAATATTTTTGTAATTTTTCAAAAAGCCTTCACGTGCCACAGTTACGACCCCCGCGTGTTAGCTACCCCTGACGTAAACTTAAAGATGAAGCCTCAAGAATTAAAGGCAACACACATGCACACAGAAAATATTGAAGAATGGTGCTGCCATCTATACTTAATAACAAAGACATAATGTTACCTTCTCCTTTTCGATGCGATTCTTGAAAGTTCGTTCGTGTTGCCATCTAGCGATTAAGAATGGAACTTCAACATTAACATTGCCATCATACTAATAAAAATTTCTACGTTAAATTGGATCATTATTTATTAAACATGAACCATTATATTTTGAAAAGTTTCAAAAAATCTTGAGATCAAAAGAAAAGAAAGAAGTCAATGTGAGACAGATTCTTTGTTTCTTTAATTCTTATTTATCTAGTGAAAGAAGCTTAGACACAAATTTAGAATACTATAACTTGAAAAAAATTCATTAAAATTCATTTAGGAAATAAATAATTGAACAATATATATTTCTGTAAAATATTTTATTTCTGTAGTTAATAATAAATACACAAAACCGAAAAGGCATTATTTTTTGTATGGATTCGAAAAATCATATTTCATGTAACAAAAATTCCTTTCACATATTCATTGTAATAATATTTAGAAAACACATTATTTTATATTTTTTGGATTTAATATCACCTAATTGAAAGAAAAGTTTTACCAGAACGTTTATTATGCATCTGGAATAAATTTTAAATCAGAAAAAAAAAATTAAATATTAACAAAGAAAGTATTAAGATTCTGTAAACATGTTTGTTAATATATGGATCATTCTAATATTTATTTTTTGGACATAGAAATCAACCTGGATAGCGAAATATTTTCTTAATAGTCAATAATTTACAATTTAAGTATTGATACAGTATTTTATTATATTTTCTCTATTACGTTTGGAATTATTCCCTAAAGATAGGTGTACTTCAAATCCTTGGATTAAAAAGAGATACTGTAAAAGAATGTGTCACGAACGATATGAATAATTAAATAATATAACTACACTTTTACAAACTTAAACTTATTTTATTAGTTCCTAGGAATTCCTATACATTTATTTCTTTAAAAATTTAATAAAAATCCAATCAAATTTTAATGTGAGAACGAAATACTTTATTGGTTCTTCTGATATTGGGAATACAGTTAGATTTCTTGCTCTGTTTCCAACACATTTGCAAATAAACAAATGTATTGATAACATATATCTCAAAATTGTTTTTAATTAAATACAATCACAACTTATTCCAATGGAATTAAACTTTATAAAAATAACAAAAATGGCATTATTATTTTCTTCTTTTTAAATATTTCATGAATAAAACTCACATTTTTAAAGAAAATGTTCATCTTGGTGAAAAGCAGAATGAAATGAGGAAAATTCAGCACTCACCTAAAAAAAGATAACAAAAAAATTAGAACAATTTATTAGATATCATAATACAATTTTAGAATAATTTTACAATATATATATTCAAAAGTTGAGAGAAAAAATTGTAAAAAATTCAAGATGGATGCTACAGTAGGAATAAAAATAGCAGGATGAGAATTGCTTTTAATGGTTTTCGCATGTATTTGAAATAAAGAATTATGTGTAGAAATACAACCCTTGAGTGAGTGAATATTAACGTCGCACTGTTCAGCTACACGAGAGCTTCTGGCGACGGTCCGCGTAATTTTGAACCATGGTCAAGTGGCGAGGACAACACCTGAGCTGGTACCTCCCTCTCCTAACAACCACACCAACGGGAGGACGTTTGAGTTCTCGACAGATTTAACGTGCATCGCGCCCCTACACGACGGGTCTTCAGTGGTACTGGGATCGAACTCATGACACGCTAGCCATGATCCGATGCCTAGACCACTTGGCTACCACGGCTAATAGGACCCTTAAAAAGCACTAAAATAAAACAAACTAACAAATAAAATTTAATATGACTGTAAATTTTTCTTCCTTCTCTTGTTTTCATGAAATTTAGAATTTTCAAAATCTATGTTTATATTCATTGAAACAGGCTCTTTAGTGACAAGGACAACACAACACAAAAAATTGAAAAACTAAAACAAAATTTTAAAAAAAACTTAAATAATAATTTAAAAAACAAACAAACAAGGGATTAAAATGTTTGTCTTATTTATGGCGCTGTCAAATTAATTCAATTCAATTCTGAATTCAAAAAAAAAAATTAAAAAAAATTCAAGCAAATGGTTGCGCATGGAACTGACATAAAGAGCAATGAATTAAATAAATTAGTTATAAAATAACCTGAAGTTGTTTAAATAATTTTTCTAATCCTTGTTCTAAAAAACACGTATAGAATTGTCTTATTATTTTAATAAACAGTTTATTCTGGTAAAAATCAATGTATGTAATACTTTAATGAATTAAACGAAATACTAATAATTGCTTAATGTTAATTTTAATCACTTTTGTGAATTTCTTTCTGAAGAACAAAACATATTTTCCAAAAAAATTTTTTAATTTTCTCATCTTTAAAAATGTTTTAAATTTTAAGTTGAAGTTCAAATGAATTCTCGTGGCGCCATCTATTTAGCAAACATTCAACTATTTCGAAATATGCTCATAAAATCGTAACACATCATTTACAAACCATTACTTGGCTTTTCGATACATAAATATAAAATGGAGAATTCTAAGTCTTAAATTTTTCTAGGACATCATATTTTTAATTTAAAGAAAATAATCAAAATTGCGTATATGCCACTTTATTATGAAATAAAATTATTCTTATTGCTTTCGGTGATATATATTTGAAACAAAATTCCCATATTAATTATTAAATATTTTTAACCTAATGATTATATATGCATAGTGACTTAACTAATATTAAAATAACAAACAAAATTATTTCAAAATAGAGTGAAATTATATAGTTAAAAAATAACTGTAAAGCCGCCATTTCAACTATTTCTTTTTGAATAGGCTTTATTTTTGATATAGTACGAAAAATGTCAAAAATATTTTAATATTGTTGTAAATGATAGCTAATATTTAATTTCTTATTTTTCCTCTTCTTTTAAAAATAATCTATGCATAGACACTAAATTTAAATTCCAGTATTAAACAAAAAGTTTTCTATATAATAGTTTGTTTTTAAAAATAAATCATTAATATTTTTATTATTGCTGAAGAGGAGAATTATGCAATCAATATTTTAAAAGGTAAGCATTTGCAAAGATAACCAAAGGACTGTAGCATAATTAACCAAGTTGATAAATGAAAAAGTATTTTTATTTTGAATTTTCAAATCTACCACCCTAGTAAAATAAAATAAATTTATCTTTTCTTAAGAATAACACTATAATATGATGGAACTCTACATTTCATATTAATATTAATCTTGGTAAATTACATTCCTTGATATGTCACACAGAGTTCCTAAAATAAATAAATTCCTGAAATGACAAAGCAACTTAAACCTTTTATTTTAATATTGGAATGTAATATTTAATTTCAACATTTAAAAGAAAATCACGACTGATTTAAATCTGACTTTCAAATATTTAGATGAAAATGTCTTGAGTTTTGAAATATAATTCATGGAAATTTGAGATGTAGTGAAAAAAAGGTCTATTTATTTATTTGAATTCTTAAAAAAAAAAAAAAGGGAAGAATATGGTATGACAGAGAAGGCAAGTTATATATATATATACATTGAGTATATAATTCAGCCTTTCTTCAAGCTGTAACAACAAAGAAAATAAAGGAACATAAATTATAAATATACAAATACAAGTACACCTAACTTCTTTCAAAAATGTTTTGAAGTAACACGATCTAAGGAAAAGGCGCGTTTTTTCTTTTTACAAGATTAATTTATTTTAACGCGATTTAAAATTTAAGGATAAAAACCAAATTAATTAACTGCTTAACTGGTTTAATTTTTGAGGCCTTTAAAATTGTTTCAAGTCGGTAAAATTATTTCTTAAGCAATCATCCAAATGTTGAGCGCAGTTTAAAATTCCAACAAAAATTGTTAAGCTGCTTCTCTGGGTACCAAGAATTATACGAGTAATAAAAACTCTCAAAAATAAAAGAGTAACATATATATAGAAAGCAAAAAAGAAACTCAGGCAAAAAACAAAATCACTAAAAGTCAATCTTTGGGGACTGGAGAATATTTCCCTACCCTCCAGTTCTATGTCTAAATTGTGGAGGTAGAGATAGGCGGTGTCGCCATCTATCGTGTAGAAGTGCAACCTGTCTCAGGCTCCGGCAACTATCATTCCTCCTCGTCGGGAAGGACACGACAACAACAGGATACGACATCAACAGTTAATCTACTTCAAACGTCATTACCGGATGAAAATCTTCGTTGGATTCGAACTTAGTGGCTAATGTAGATCTTTCTAGTGAGGACAACGATTTTTTTTTATTCACTTAATTATCAACCTGCATCGATGAATATCTCATTTTTAGAACTTTGAATTTAAAGTTTTTATTTTTGGGCAATATTTCTGTGCTTTTAATTTTATTTTGGTTAATAACACTAGTCAACATCAAAATTGTTTCGGGCTCAAAAATAGTTTATTATGAAGTATTTTGGTCTACTAAACACGAAAATCATCATAAAAACTTCAGATGAGCCCTTGTTTTCAAGAATCAGAACTCGCTATTTATAAATAGCTGTATTTTTACTCATCTTTACTTTCTGTGTATAATCTTTTTGATGTTCATTTGAGTGGGCAGATGGAAGCTCTTGCCTCAGAAACGATTTTTATTTCACCGAAAGGCGTGTAACCGCGCCACCTTTCTTCAGGTATGTTTCGAGTCTAACCTAGAGCATCAGTAGAACAAAGAACAGGCAATAGTGCACGATTCAAGTGATATTTGCTGTTTTTCGTTTTACAACTCAAGGTAAATGAATTCAACTATATTTAGATCTCAAAAATAAGTGTGGTATATGGATTTTTAGACAGCAAAGAGGATGAGAACTATTAACAGTTGGTGAAAGAAATCCTACAAAATTTTCATGACCCAGGATGCAATATGTCTCTAAGGATCCATTTTTTACATTCCCGTCTTGGTTTCCCCCCCTTAAAACTGTGGAACTGTAAGCGATGTGAACACAGTGAAAGGTTTCATCAAGATATCACAACAATGGAACGTATATATCAGGGTCGTCGGGATGAATCTATGCTCGCAAACTACTGCTGGACAGGGATACTCGGGCTTCGATATACAAGAGGCAATTCAAAAGGAAATGTTCACAGGAAATAAACTAAAAAGAACTACTGATTTCTGATTATGAACACGGTCTCTAGAAACATGACTTATTGTACTGTATGTATTAGTTAGTAATGTTTTGTTCTTCAAATTTACCAATAAATTGATGGATGGGCTGCGGTATATCTTAAAAACAAAACTAATAAATAAATTTCATTTACATATTCTTTTTTTTTCCAACCCAAAATTAGCAAGAATAGGCTATTTAAAACTAGGAAACAGACAAAAAGTTGTTTTTTGTTGCCTAGTGTAATTAAAACATATATGAATTTAACAATAACTTTAAATACATAAATATTATAATATTCATTGGTTTTTCTAATTGGCTGCATGTGGGCAACTAACCCTTTACATACACGGTAAGTTCCCGGATGTGAGGGCGATTTCTTGGTGGCACCATCTAGAGGCACATTTTGAAGTGTTAATTAAGTTTAATTCAAGCTTTTGTCGGATGCTACCTTTGCCGGGATTCAATTTTTCCCAGAGTACCAGAGGCAAATTGATACTCAAGGGATCATTTACATGCCAAATAATCACATGACATGCGTACCTTCGAATTTCGCATTCCAAAAATCTATCAACTCCAGCCGGGATCAAACTCGCAACCTTGTGCTTACGAACAGGCACGCTACTTCCAAGCCACCGAGCCGGCTATAATATTCATTGTATAAAAACCAAACAATCTAAAAATGTGAATGCAAATATAAGAGAACTTATAATACGCTGATTTTTACTCGTTTTTACACGGTTTCTTGAATTAAATAAGCTCTTTATTTCACTTCGATTGTTTTTCGAATAATGTGAAACGCATCCCCTTTTAACTGTACAATCCTTTTTTGCGAGTTTATTTTTACACAGTTTTTAGATGAGTTTATCTACCGTGTAAATAAAAAGAGTTCTGTGTATTTTAGTGGTTACAATCCTTTATTCAACGTCTGTGTTGTTGTACACCATGATGTTACCAAGTGTGACGGTTAAGAGTTGGTTAACTGACTGTTAATAAAGCTCGACAAAATAAGCATAAAGATGTATCTTTTTCTATTTTAGGTATTTTGTTTAATCCTTTTCTCGCTGTCAAGTAACATTTTCGGGTAATTTAATAAAGCAGTCACACTTTACGCGTCAAAGCATGAGATAATTGTTCGAAAAAGAAAATCAACCATGAACTTTTGTATTTCAGAGTTACTGGATTTGACATTAAATGTTGCCAATCTTCCTTATTTTTTTTTATGTCTTCGTCTGTATATTCGCATCAAGTATATTGAACTATCTTCCGTACTTGAAAAGTTATAACCTTTTTAAATTTTTACTAGTAGCTCACTCTCTCTTTATATTTGTCTTGTTCAAATATTCAATCGTTCATAAAATGCATTTTAAAGCACTCCATTGAGCTGAAATTTTATATACACGCTTATTTCGGGTGACAATACAGTAATTTAATTATAATTAATAAAAACTAATGGATTAAAACTAATTACTCAAAGAATTACAAATACAGCCTTGTTGGCAACATTTCTGGCGACTTAGCGATCCTTTTGGCGTGCAAAACTTGAAAAGGTTTTTCTGCCATGTTAAAGCGCTCATTTGAGCTGAAATTTTCTATACACTATTGTTTGGGGTAACAATACGATAATTTAATCATAATTAATTAATATTATTGACTGAAATTAATTATTTAAAGAATTACAGATACAGCCACGTTGGCTTCATTTTTAGCGACTTGGGTCAAAACTTTTAAAGAATTTTTTTCCCTCACATTTTAAAGCCGAACAGTTGAACTGAAATTTTATATGCAGGATTGTTTTGGATGACAATGCGATACTTTAATGATAATGAATAAAAATTTATTGTCCCTTAATGTTGTGATTCTGTCATATGTATATACATATTTATATTAATTGTAACTATTTAATAAATAGAACTAAAACAATTTTTTTTTGTTGATCTAAGTAGTTTTTTTTGTATATTACTCGCTATCTTTAAAAAATTAGTCGTCACCCACCCGATTCGCTGGGTATTTCATGTTATTTTAAGACTATATTTTTTGATATCCTACCCTTAAGGTCCTAGCACATTAAAGTTTTGATTGTACAAAAGAAAAATATGCGTATAGCCTTCACTTCTTGATTTTAAAAGGATATGTAATTTCTAAGGCTCTCAACCCAACAAAATAAAGATGCTTGACAAACTTAAGATCTGTAGATCTAATAGTTAAAAAACGAGACTCTTTGTCTGCAACACCCCCGTAATCCTCTTGGGAGTCAATTTCCGCAAAATCCATTCTTAGCGGATATCTACCTGATTAAAGAAACATGGCTGCCAAATTTCAAGTTCGAAAACCTCGTGATGAGTGAGTGAGTGACTCACTTTTCTCATATTTATATATAGAGTGATTACTTACAGGGTGTGTACGGGGTACAGAAACGACTCGGAATCACTCAGGAAAGCAGAGTTGTACAAATGCCTTAGTTGGGAGATATGGTGCAACGTAGCAGAGAAAAAGAACAGAAACAAAAACACATCAAAGAAACAGAAATCACTTTATGGAAAAATTGTACTACAACAGGTGGTCGAAGTTACTACCAGAAGTCATCTGGAATGCCTGACAGTGACGCTGCCTGGAATTCCTTACGTTCTGGAAATGTTTGCGGTATGGGTTACTGAATAGAAGGTTTCCTGCTGGAAATCGTCATTTACGATCCATTTCCTGAAGTTGTTGGATGAACTTGTGTTCAAACGAAGAACTGATCGACGCGCTGATCATGTTTGGACTTGCGGACTGTAATAAACCAGAGACGTTACTCGAACAGGCGTGCTCCACATCACACAACCTTTGCAAGTGTGAAAAGAAGGTGATATGAATCTGGCATTGGTCACGTGAAAATTTTGGTGTATGAGACGCCCGTTCCTTCAGATGAAGATCTCATCGCTAATTCCGGCAGGACACGTGACATCCCAAGAATCTTCGAAAATTTAAGGAATTCCATGCAGCGTCTCTGTCAAGCGTGCCAGACGACTTTTGGTCGTAATTTCGAACACCTGCTTTTGTACAACCTTTCAATAAAATGTTTTTGTCCCATAAATGTGTCGCTGTTTCTCTGCTTCTTTGCACCGTAGCTCGCAACTAAGGCTATTGCGACCCTACATCCTCATGTGATTCCGCGAGTCGTCTCTGCACTCTGTAAACACCCTACAAGTTTGTCAATCTGTTAGCGAATCACCCTGTATGGGCGTATATATCTTATAATAATATTTAATATACAGTAGAGCATCGTTTATCCTAACGTTTGTTATCCGGAGCGTCAAATATCCGGACTAAAATCCGGATCCGTTTTCGAACAGTGCAATGCTCAAGAATTGTTTCACGTGAGGCCAAAAGTGACGGGAAAACCCAAAGTGAGGGATATTTGGGGAGTTTCAGTTGTGTGATATGGTAAACATCTGTGCGGAATATTAGGTCTGTTTGTTTCCAAGTGAGGGGTGTATACGTGCTCTTTCGTTGAGTTTTATTGATGTAGAAACCTGGATGGCATGCGATGCAGAAGATTGTGGATTCTAAATGATGACAAGATTGTGACTTCCGTGCAAGAAAATCCGACCCTGTCGACGATGTAACAGATGAAGACGAGGACAACAACAACAACAACGAAAGTAGCAAGGGTCCATCAAATACTGACGTGTTTTCCACGTTACAGACACCTATGGAGTGGTAGGAACAACAATTAGAGTGCTGTCCTACTCTACTACTACCGCTGAAGAGAATCGGAGACCTTGCAGTGAAAAAACGAAGGTGTACAGTGGTACAGCAAAAAATAAGTGATTATTTTCCACAATCAAGGTAAAATTGCGACGTTTTGCACCTATTTGGCTATTTCTTCAAGCACGTTTCCCGCATGGGATGATTTTCAATATTTGTATAGTGTCCGGTTTCATATACTGCGTGGATCGCATTCGGTTTTCGGTTATCCGAACGGTGTCCAGTCCCAATTGATTCGGATAAACAACGTTCTATTGTAAACAAAAAGGATTTTTCTTCTTCTTCAACATTAAAGTAAACTTTAAATTTTTCTAAACAAGGAAGTTAGTGACTCATAAATACATTTCCGAGTTGTATTTCCAAGACTAAACATCCTGAACTCGTACCAGCACATTTATATCTCCAACCAAATCAAACATCTGAACTCGTCGCCAAAACTTGAAATAAAACATCCTCTCTTTATATCTCTTTTTATAAAAAAAAAAAAAGAGAGAGAGAAGAAAAGAAAAACAGAAATTCGTTTTAAGTTCTAGATTAATCTACACAAAGTTATTGAAATTGCTTTGAGAAACTTAAGCAAGTTCATTTAAAAACAAAAATAAATCTTAAAAATAAAAAAAAACACATTTAAATAACTGATACCCTTTAGAATATCAATAAAAATAATCGCGAACGAAATTCTGGAGTTCTATCAACACATCAGATTTGTAGTAAGTTTAGAATTAAATGTTTTCACATTTCTCGGTTTTCGTTATTTGCTGTATTCAGTGACCGATATTCAAAACAGAAACAAAGGATGTTTGTTTTCTTCTTTTTATCAAAAAAGACACGATTTTTTTGTCTAGTTTTACTAAACATCAATTTAAAATTCTTTAAAAGCAATAACCACATCCCCCCCCCCCCTTCTGACTATCCTTAGTGTCTTCCAAGCGTTTTATTCTGAAAACATTCCATTATATAAATTCCACTTAAAAAATAAATAAAATATATTTAGTGTTCCGCTGTAGAAACCTAAAACATTTGAGAGCTATTACTGATCCAAAAACCTCAAAACAGTGACTACCTGAATGTAGGGAAAAAACATGTAGGTACATCGTACTTAAAGAGAAGAAAGGAAATTGAAAATTCTTAAAAAACAACACACCCAAACGTTTCACATGTTAACCACACACTTTTTTTTTAGCTAACACAGAGCCAAATTCTTTTTTCGCGACGCAGGCAGAAAATAAGGCGTGAATGCTCAATATTTATTGCCCAGTGACCGAGTGGAGTTGAGTTGGCCTGTGGCTTTCTTCGCGGATCTGTAAAGTCCTTTTTCGCGATGTCTTGAGGGCTGTGTCATTAAGCTATGTGTGAAATGCTGCATCTTCGCTTGTTGAATCCGGGTTGTTGATGGCGTCCATTAAGTGCCGTATTGGGTTGGAAGTGCGTTTCAGAAACGTGAGTCATTTTGGTTGAAAGGTATTTTGAGAGAATAGTTCTTTTTTCGTGCGGAAAATGACCACCAGATTATTCGCAAATCTGTATTTCCGCGGGGATGAAATTATTTTTTTTTTCTGATGGAAGATTCAGAGCTAGGTACAATGCTGATATATTTAAAATTGCAGCATCTAACTAGAACTTAAAGCATTTTCGTGGAGCCGTATTCCATACACATATACTTCGAAGAATATATCTCAAAATAATACTTATCAACATATTATGTATGGCACTTTATGTAAAGGCAATTTAAAAAAATCTTGCACTTACTATTAAAAAATTCTGAGCTATTTTTTCCTACTCATTAATAATATTAATTTGTGATGCAAGTGTTATACCTATCCATGCATTATATTTAGTAACCGGGATATGTGCTTGCTTTTTTTCACAAGCACTGTCGAAGTCTAGATCTATTGAGATGACATGCCAAATCACATTATATATTCTAATTTGCATTTATACTCTGTTTTTGTAGCCACTTTCTTTATGAGAAATATATTTCACTTAAACATAATGTTCTTAATGGCTTTAAAATGTTTATAGCTCTGTGAGAAACCCCGTGTATTTTGCATGAATTGAATAAAATTATTGACTAAAATTAATTTTTTGAAAATTACAGATACAGCCACATTGGCTTCATTTTTAGTGACTTGGGTCAAAACTTTAAAAGATTTTTTTTCTCACGTTTCAAAGCATTCATTTGAACTGAAATTTTATAAACACGATTTTTTTGGATGATAATACGATACTTTAATGATAATGAGTAAAAATTAATTGCTACTTAATGTTGCGATTCTGTCATATGTCTATACATATTTATATTAATTGTAACTATTTAATAAAAAGTAAACAAAATAATTTTTTTTTATCTAAGTAGGAATTGACTTTAAAAATTTTTTTTTATATTACTTGTTTCAACTTAATACGTAGTTTTCAACTTCATTTAAGTAAATGGATGCCATTTTAAATCAATTTTCAGACTTTTAATCCTAAAAAAGTAATTTTGAATATAAGACCCGTAAAAATTCCATTTTATATTGCAGTTGTAGCTATGTAGATTATACTAACGAAAAGGAAAATGCTTAATAATTTTAAAGTATTTCAAAATAATGTGTTTCCATTTCTCTAATTCAAATTAAGATCAAAGTTTAATAAATAAAATATTTTAAGACAACTGTTTAGAAATTAGCAAGAAATTTTAAATGAAAACAATGCAATGGCACTTATTTCTCTAAACTATCATTGTCGACACAAATATCGTCTGCTTCTAAAATAAATATTTTATCATTTTACAAGCAGACGATATTTCTTAAGAAAAGATTTTATAATAAATTACATGTATGAAAGTTTCACAACAAATATCGTCTGTCTCAAAAAATAAAACAAATCTCTAAGTATTAAAATAATTCATAGAAGATATTGTATTTTAAAAAAGGCAAAAATAATTATTTTACGAGAGAAAGAAATATTGATTTCTCTTTTTAAAGTTTTATTAATCTTTAAGCGGACATAAACATGTGTTTCGTAATTATTAATATTACCAAACAAATGCATTTAAAAAGTTTATTCTATCATGTTTCTGTCACTTAAAAGGTTTACAATTCTATTTTTTATATAAAATAATCATTAATTTATTTTTAAAAGCACCATAGAATCCTCGTATTTTATATTAAATCGAGAATTTCAAACAAAGCGATTTCTAGAAAACGTTTTGTTCCTGGAAACCATCATCTGGTCCCATACGTTGTGTTGCCTAAATAAATTGCGAAAATAAATCAGTTTTTAATTTAAGTAAAAACTGTTTATTATCTAAAGTTTTCAAAATTTTAAAAACTTGATGACTTGAACTTGTTTTTACTTTGTCGTAGACTATATATGATTGCATAAAAACAAGAATTCGTTTTGTATTGAAACATCTTTTTCAGCTGCAAAGGTGTTCGAAATTTTGAACCTGTTGTATAATATTTCATGAAAATAAACATTTATTTCGCTCAAAAATTTCAATTATTTATCGATTTTTGAAGTGTTTTTGATAAATAAGAATTCATAAGGTAAGAATTAGCTGCGTTTATTTTAAAGGAAAGTATGGCCACATTCGTATCAAGTTTCATTTTTGCTATATGTTTATTTTATGTGTGTTTACCTTATTATTTTATTTTTCAACATAATTCCACGTAATAATCCCCTACTTTAAGCGCAAGGACTACAAAAACCGAAACAATAAGCAAGAAATTACTCGATATTTGAATATCTAATGGCTGAGTGCTATTTATAATAATAGGAAAAGCCAGTAAAATATTTAAGTAACATTTTTCACTTTTAAAAAGGTTAGCGATCTTCCAAGCAGACTTTCTACCAAAACGCTGACTTTTTAAGGAATATTTCCTGAACGTATCGGAAAAACATCAAAGGATCATTTACATTGAAGATCTGGAACAGCTCCTGGAGCAAGTAACTTCTGCAGTTGGCCTCCCAAACACTGATGAGGTCACTGTAAATTGAACTGGAACAGTAGTCTGTGAGGTAAATGCTACGAACGATGGTAATTTACGCATCAATCATGGCTACTTCTTAACCGGTCCCATCTGCGGTTGATTGATTGAACCCAGATGCAAATGGGTAACCCCGAATTGAACTGATGATTAATTTCCTAATTCAAGCGTCTGATTTTTGACACTTCTAAATTTAAACTTGAAGAATAAAGAGAGGGATTATCTTTAAAGATTGGTATTATTTTATTTATAGCACTTGATTTACAGCTGGTATGTGTGACACCATTATACTTTCCCTGTAATTATAAAGCTGACCAGCGTAAAATAGGTAACACAAACAATGCTTGTTGAGAAAGTATATCTTTCTCATTAACATTTTTAGAAATCATGTTTCTCCTTGCATCCTGACATACTTTACTCATGCATTCTGACTAAAGGTTGAAAATATTTAGCAGATTTCAAGTAATCGTATACTTAATGCGGAGAATGAACAAAGTTACAATATTTGTGTATTTTTAATGTGTAACATCTTTCCTCTCGGTTGCTGAATATTAGTAGGAGTGATTTCGGAAAAGGGACGGAAATGTGCCTCTGAAAGTGTTTAGAAAGAAATAGGTAAAATAGAGTATTTAAAGATTATTAAGAACCAGCTGGCAATAAAATTCTATCAGACTTAACAAATTAAAATTCCTAAGTTGTAAAAACGAAATATTATGTAAAGTATTTTTAAAAAATAAATCAATAAAAAAATAAAAGAGCAAGATTTGGTAACTGAATGTTACTTCAAAAACTAATTTGATTTAAGCTTGTATAAGTTCTGCACTTGTTTAAAGTAATAGAGAGTATGATTTTTGATTATTTAAACAAGTAACATAAAAAAAAATTAAGTCAATTCCTATTTCGATCAACAACAAAAAAATTTGTTACTTACTTTTTATTAAATAATTACAATTATTATAAATATGTATATACATTTGACGGAATCACAGCATTAAGTGGCAATTAATTTTTATTAATTATCATTAAAGTATCGTACTGTCATCCATAACAATCGTGTATATAAAATTTCAGTTCAACTGAATGCTTTGGAACGTGAGGAAAAAAATCTTTTAGTTTTGACCCAAGTCGCTAAAAATGAAGCCAACGTGGTTGTATCTGTAATTCTTTAAATAATTAATTTTAGTCAATTAATTTTAATTAATTATAATTAAATTAACGTATTGTTACCGAAAACAATAGTTTATAGAAAATTTTAGCTCAAATGAGCGCTTTAAAATGTGAGAAAAAAACCTTTTCAAGTTTTGACACAAGTCGCCAAAAATAATGCCAACGTGGTTGCATTTGTAATTCTTTGAATAATTAGTTTTAATCAATTAAATTTTATTAATTTTTTTAAATTACTGTATTGTCATTCAAAATAAACGTGTATATAAAATTTCAGCTCAATTGAGTGCTTTAAAATGCATTTTATGAATGATTAAAAATTTGAACAAGATAAATATAGAGAGAGTGTGAACTAATAGTAGGAATTGAAAAAGAGGATTAATACTAGAAAAACTACACGTAATTATAACAACAAAATTAGTAGTTAAAAATCTGTCATTAATATTATCATTTTAGTTTTCACTGTAGTGACACTTAAAACAAACAGTAAGAAGAAAAAGACAAAGACTTTGTCAAAAGCGGTAGAAACGTCAATATTGGTTCACATAGCATTTTACATTTTGAGTTTACAACATAGTTCAGATTCAAGAACAATTTACATTAAAAATTACGCAACCTTCATAGTTTTAATTAGAAGCACTTCAGATTTATAAAAATGCAATTTTCTTTAGCAATAATTTCAATTTTAGCAGTAAATCGAATGCTTTTAATTCAGATAAATAAACAAAAACAAAAATGGAAAAAAAAATTAGAAAATATTTAAAATATAGATCAGTAATAAGCTGAAACAAATGCCTATAAATATTTACAGCAAATATATACATAGTTATAATTTATAATGCTGATCATTTCAATAATTTCAAATTCGAATTATCAATTCTTCAATAACTAATCTCTTTTGAATCTTGTATAATTTCGTTTCATTTTTATCTTTAGGTTATGGGGGGGGGGGAATTGGTTTTTAAAAATATTTTCAATTTTAGTGTGTTTTTCTTACAATGCAAGAATTGAAATTCGAAGGATTTTTCAACGTTTTTCTTTTTTCTGAAGAGCAATAAAAATTATCATGTTCTTTGAACTGTGATGTATAGAACTTTATTATTATTTTTTTTTTTTTTGGAATTCGATATTTTAGTTTTTAAATTTTTTTACCACAATGTCTGTTCTAACTTCAGATATTAAGTAAAGGAAAAATTGTTCTAAGAATTTTAAAAACGAGAAAAAACTGAGAATAACCGATGACCTCCAAATGTTTTGTATTATAAAAAAAAATAATTTTATTTATATTTTTTCTCTATTTTGAACTAGTTTTTAATTCAATATTTTATCTATATAGCAGTTATAGTTATTGTTAAGTTTGAAAATTTTCTTCCACTAATTATCGCTTTTATTCAACAATTAAAAGGAACTCTAATTTATCTGATTTCGTAAGTTATTTGCTGATATATAATCGTTTGTTGTTAAAGTTGTATTGCTTCAGTTGGCGTTTTTTTATATTTATTCCAAATATGTTTTCTTTTTTTTAGTTAGGGGGGAAAAAATTTAATGTGTGCGTAATAGATGCTGGTTCAGTTTCATATGTAATTAATTTTTGTATGTTTTTGAAATATTACCACTCACTATTTATAAAATTCAGATATCATTTCAAATAAGTAAATTATGTAAAGATGCTCAAATGTTAAAACTTCTCAAACAGTTTTTCAATTTTTTTTTAAAAAAACTATTTTTAGACTATACATGTATTTTTAAATTTAGTGCATTTGTTTAGCAAAAAAAAAATTATTTTTGATGATAAATATGCCTTATTTGAGGAAAGTTTCCAAAAAAAGCACATGAACTAATTAGCTGGAAGCGTGTGATTGTATTTATCGTTAGACTATGACGTCACACGAATTTATGAACTGATTGGCTGGAAACACGTGATTTTCGTTATCATGTGATTATGACATCACATGAATTTCGCCCATTGAGTTTTCAAAAGCTTGGGAAAAGTTTTATGCTTACTAAAGAATATATTTCATTGTAAAAATATGGAATTTTTTGGAACTCACATAATGTTTTATTCCTCGTAACAAACGAAATCAAGCCAGGTGACCAAAACATTTTTATCGTTATAAACTACAATAAAAAGTTGTAAATTAAACTTCAGTCAAAATAGTATATTCAGACGAACAAATAAAATTATGAATACTCTAGAAGAGACACAGACGATTTTTTTTCTTTCTTTGTTTAATCGAATATCGTTAAACTTCAGGCAAGCCAGTTAATTATCGTCTGCGTGAATTCCGCGCTTAAAATTCACAACAAAGTTCAAGTTCACAATGATAACGGTGTTGTGAAAGTTAAACAACCGCTGTGAATGAATATCGATTGTCTGAGGTCGGTAACTGTAATCCGTGCAATCGAAGCGGCGATGCATTGTTTTCGCCATCCATTTCGGGCGTGAAAAGATTTCCACTGGCAGCAGTTAGATAACATCTCAACGTGACTCAAATGCTAAAAGACTTTCTAAAAAGAATTCCTTTTTAGTTTTCTGGAGACAAACGATCGCTTCTTACTAAATCACCGCGCTTAGAACTCTAGTTATTTTTGAGTGTACAACTCTTTGAGGAAGTGAAATTTAACTCATTAAAAGCTCGACTGCTAAAGATTTTGTCACCAAATTGGCAACAATAAACGTGAGTTGCATGAAGTGTTTCGTATCGTTCTTTTTTTCCGTCGATAATCGTATTATTTATCGTTTTATCGTTACAGATTTTAGCTCGGACTAATAACCAATGAGGGCCGATGAACCTGATATTGATGAATCAAAATGGGGCTTTGGAAAGTGTGATTTATATGCAGATTCGCTAAACACTTTTGATGTCGCGTTGAATGTGTAGTGCTTCATTCGCATTCTAAAATTTATTTTTTTAAAAAAATTCAAAAGAATTTTTAATTTTATTCAACTGTTGTCCTTTGTTCACGGTATAATTTTTTGTGATGGTTCTTTTCCTTCTTAGTTTATACCTTACTGGGCTATTTTTAAATGTCAATTCGAGATCTACTCAAGTAGATGTAATTGGCTACGTTTCTGTGAAAAAGAGATAACTGTGAGCATTGTTCAATAACCTTCTAATTAAAATATTAAAATTACTTATTATTATATCAACCTCATAATCTTATTGTGTAGTATAGATATGAAAGCCTTTTCGAGCTAAAAAGCAAACATAAAATTCAATACAACTTGTTAACATTTCCATTGAAAATTATATCTATTATTTAATAGGGTAGTATTAAGATTATTCTAATGTTGTGGGGTCTTCAAACTGTGCCAACTCATGGAATCCTTCAATTTACAAGGCCTTTCCAATGAATCCCATTCAAAAACGCATAGAAGAATATATCTTAAAATAATATTTACAGAAAAGATTAACATGTTTTATATAGGTACTTTAATTAAAGACAATTAAAAAAATGCTGTTTTTTTTTTTAATTCTTAACATAACATTAATGCAATTTACTCATTGTTATTGTCTTGTCTAAGTAGTGCAGAGAAATCAAATGGTGCTGAAGGCGTTCAAAACGGCTTTTGCAATGTCGAAGACCTTTGGCGAATAAAGCAAAAGATGGCCCGTGAGGTTTAGGTCTATGGTGTGGAGTTTAGCCAATACAGGACAATTAAAAATACGATTCGGAGAAAGTTGAATGAGGACAGTGAGGACAAGTACTGTAACTTATTTGGCACTCGAGGAATATTTTCATCCCTTTAAAACAGTGATTCCTAAAATGGTCTATATAAATCTCCAGGGATCTATGAGAACCTGCAAGGGGTCCACGTCAGCAATAAAATAATTTTGGGGTCCATGAGATATTAATGGGGGTCTACAATAGTGGCTCACTTAAACCAGATCGTGACAATTTTTAAAAGAAAATTTAATCTAGTGAAAACCAGATTTTACCTATTTAACAGATTTATTTATGAAATTTATAATGAGTTTAATTAGCAGTTACAAGGTGACAGCATAAGTTTTATTAAAACAAGGACCATCATTTCAGTGTTATACCTGTTATTTATCCCGAATTAAGGAACATCTTGAGAAAGTTTTTAATTGCTTTTCCTAATCAGAAAGAATTTCAACACAGTTGCCTATCTCAAAGAGAGAGAGAGAAACAAAAAGACTGGACACTACTAGACAAGGAGATTTAGAGTTGACAAGATTGATGCCACATGTTGAAAATTTGTTATTGAAGCACCGAATTCATCCCTCCCATGAAAAGCATTGTTTGCTTCTCAGTTATTTTATACACTAATTAATTTTTATTTAATTAATTAACACGTGTTTCTTAAATTTTAATCACTTTACTACAGTTAGAAATTTAAATCTTTTTAAAGTGTTCTATACCAGCCGTCAAAAAGACATTTAAGTTGATAAATTTCTAAAAATTCAATATAAGAGGTAAGGAGGGGTCTACCCAAAATCGAAAAACATGGCAAGGGGTCTATGAGACAAAAAAGTTTGGGAACCTCTGCTTTTTAAAGCGTCTTGTACGTAGTCTAATTATGGTGGTTGAAATGGTGATCCGTGATGAGGAACACGGCCTTCGATATTTGCGGTTATACAAACTCCATTGAGAATGTGAATGTATTTTGCATACATATTTGTAGCTTTCTTTTCGAATTTGTATTTTGACTCATGAAACCCCCGTGAAACACAGTTTGAAGACCTCTGTTCTAATGTAAACGAGTGACATTGAGTCTTTTTATTCAAATACAGTAGAAGTCCGATAATCCGGCACATTCGGGACCGGCTCGGTGCCGGACTACCGAAAATTCCGGTCTATCGGGCGGTGATTATAAGAACAATTAGGTTAATAATTAAACTACAAATACAGTATGCAAATACATACAACAAAGTTTATTTTACATTTCATATAATGTATGTACACGTACTGTAAAACATATTTCACTTAGTTTTTAAAAAGTCACGAATGTCTTGTTTTTTTAATGTCATATATAGTTGATGAGCCAATATTAAACTCATTCATTAAAACATTTCTATTCTCGCCTTTTTTTAGCCGTTTGATGATTTCTAGTTTCTGATTGAGAGTCAGTGTTACGTGTTTTCGTTTCTCTCCTATTGAACTCGAAGGCTTAGGTTTTGAAAACATGGTCACTGTACAGTTAGAACGAAAATCCCTTTTTTTATAAACAGTTTCGAAAGTTGCGTTTACTGCGATGTGAAAGGAAACAAAACAACAACGCACAAAAAAATGGCAAAGACGCTTCGTGATTAACGGAGCTGCACTGCACCTGAATTTGTTGTGTCAGCTGAGACTAGCCGGCCGCTGTTTCCGAACAATACCGAGCGTTTCCGGATGATCCCGAACTACCCCGAAAACTTCCGAATAGCTCTCGAGTGTTTTTATTTGCTTTAAAGACACGCTTTTGGAGAAAACCAAAATTTTTACAATTTTCCGGAGCGATGCCGGACTAATGGACTTCTACTGTAGTATGTGACGGGTCCTATCTGCCTCCTTTCACAAATCCTCTCGGGGAAATACTTATTTAACTGTTGTTTGAGTTTAAAACCACCTTCCGCAAAGAGAACTTCATTTCATGTTAATTTCAGTACTATTTAAGCATTAGCAAAGTGAGTGTTAGAGTTAGTCATTACGTTGTTATCGAAGTGAGATTAACGAAGTGACTTTCGGAAGCCCAGGTGAAAGGGAGAAGAAGTTTTAGACTGGAGTATAGTTAGGAGAGGAGTGCTTCTTCAATCGGTTTTCACTAATAATTATTTGCTTTACGGATTTAAGGTAGTTAATTAATTAGATTGCTCCCTCGGTTTATAATCTTGATTGATAGTAAATTGATTGAACTAAATAAATTTGTTTATTTTTATAGTAAAATCTGTTCCTTCGGAGTTCCAAACTTCAGCTGGGTCCTTTAGGTCGCGACAAGGGCCTCCATTTTTTTTTTTCTTTCTTTTTACCATTTTCTCTTGGAACCCATTTTTTCTTAACTTAACCACTCCTTAACAGGGACATCTTAAGACTTCTTGAGGCCCTGGGCCCTTGCTCAAAAGTAGGCCCTACCTATGACCCTTAAAAGTAAGCAATACATAGCAGACATTGTCAAATACTCGTACAAATAATAACCCGAAACAAATAAATGTGTTTGATTTACATCACACATACCAGTCCGACCAACTACCGCCTTTTGACTGAATGAGTAATGATGGTGTACGGTGGTAGACCGAGGCCTGTAAGTGGACGATGGTCATCACATGTAGCCAGTTGACATATCTTTTGAAATTCCTATTTTTTTGGAGAATACAAACGTAAATAACATTTGACCTTTGAAATTATTCAAATTATGATCTTCTTCTCGAACAAGACGAGGCCCTGGGCCCGGGCCCAGTTGGCTCATGCCTTAAGACAATGAAAAAAGGGCAAAAAAAAAAAGGAAATATATTCATTATTACAATTTAGAGGAAGCGAGAGAGTACTGAAAAGCATTTTAACTAATTCTGTAGTATATGTCTGCAACTGAAAAAAAGTATACATTGATTCATTGCTCGCATACTACCTGAAAAAAGTTCAATCACAATTTCGGTGGCATTCAAGGTCTCATCCGTAGTTCTACAACTTTTTTTCACTGCTTTACACAAAACGTGATAGGCCACTATCATTATACAGTAACGTACGTCCGGTTAGGAGGTCAAATGTCACCGCTTCTTCAGTTGTACGTGGAGTAGGAGGACTTCTTACGAAGGGGCATTGTCGTAGGAACCGGAACAAAAAAACGTATATTGTTATTACTTCCTTTTTAATTCCGTTGATAGATTTTTTTTAAAGTCTTGTCTCGCTGGAGCTGAGTAGATAGTGGTTTCGCATCGCTTAATGTGAAATCGAGAGTTGTGTTGTGTTGATAGCGGTCTTGTTGAAAAGCAAGGATGTGATTTTCTGTTTCGGCGGATTTTCGTAATTTAAAGTTCTTTTTTTTTTGTCAGGTATGTACCCGTATTAAAAAAAAAAAAGGGTATTGAAACTGGAATTTGTTTCTCTGGTGTGGTTTTCATCAGTAGATTGATGTTGTTGTTTTAAACATTGTAACTATTTTTTCGGGTGAGTAATTGCTTTGTTAAGTAGTAACTCTTCGATCTAAGACGTAAAAATAAAACTGTCTTGACCAAACTTAATGAGATATATTTGTTTAATCTCCGGCTGTCTTCGTTTAGTGTGTGTTCGAAAACAAGAAATAAATTTGGAAAACTTTTCCAGGAAAGTAAATTCAGTAACAGTAATATAAATTCACGGGATTATGACTCACGCGTATGCAGCGGCGGCATAGACAAGGGAGGGATTGACCCCCTCCTCTCATAGACCAACAAATTGTTACCATAGAGATTACCCCTCGGCACTTTCGTCTATATGTTTTTTTAGAATGTAAGCAATAATGAAGTTCATTGCATACATTTTGTTGCACAGTCCTGTCAATTGTCTGAAATGCAACACTGATGCGTTCATTGAGCTCAACTAAGGATTGCAGTAGATGTGTGGGTACGTAAGCAAAGTTTTTAATGTACCCCCATAAGAAAAAGTCTCAAAGCGTTAAATGAGGGGATCTGAGAGGCCAGGGGAAAAAATTCTTATGTCATTTTCACCAATACGCTCAATCCAGCAATGCTGAAATCATTGTTTAGGTTGTAACGAACTAAAATGTGCCTATGAAGGGCTGGGAATAAGCTATAAAAACTTGGTGAGCTTGTAGCTCTTTTCATATATCTTTCCCATATGAACGTGGAAAACTTTTGAAAATATAGCCTTTTCAAACTGATGAATCCATTGTGCTAGCCCTATATCCTCCCAAGTAGCCGGAATTCTACGAAAGGATCTACGGTTCTATCCACCATTCCCTGAATTCGCAACTGATATCTATACGCATGTCTCTTTTGTAAAATAAAGATAGAAGTTCATTGTGTGGGCCTATCTACACTCCCCCTGTAACAATTACTGATTTGTATCCTGGTACAGTAGAGACCCGAAAACTCGGCATTCGATAACCCAGTAGTGAGAATAACACAGTCACATCCTTACAGATCGAAAAAACCCCACGAGCAGACCCGTTCAAGGACGAAGTAGGGAAGACACCCGGACATCACGCATTTCTTTAAAAATGCCACTTTTTGTAAAGTCAGCTACTTAATTTTCATTATAGACAGTTTTATGCCTTCATAAAATATTTTTCTGAGATGAATCTGATTAGGTAATTTACTGTATCTTATGTGTCCATTAATTTTCTTTTTCATATAGTAAATGTTCAATGCCTTCTTATACCGGGAGCGATTGCGTGGGGCACAGAGTCACCCCAGGCTCACGAAATCTTTAATTCTGGGAAAACTTTTTGTTTATTACCAATGACCTTGTCAGTATCCTCCTTTATGATAGTCTTCAATGGAACTAAAATCTATTTGTCGCTTATCTCCCTCTTTTTTGGGAATGGCAAATGTTTAAGTATTTTAAAGTGTTAAAGACCTTAAAGCGAATTTGGGTCGACTGAGTTCCCCGCGCGACTACTTTTGTTCTAAAAGGTTTTTCATGAACAGACTACATCTCCCCCCCCCCTTGTGAACGACATTTGTTTGATTGCTGTGTTGCACGACTCAATATGGTTTATAAACATAAATGAACAGAATATTAAAAAAAATATATGCATCTGCGATCTCTACTGGATGAAGTTGAAACTTCGGAAAAAGAAATTCATCAAGCAAGGGAAGAACATGACGAAATAATAGAGATTAATCATGATATCGAAAGTAAATTTGAGAAAAAAGATGAACATGAAACGTTCGAGTCGAAGGGAAGATTTTCAAATGCTACCTTAAGAACTCCATCAAAAAGGATATGAAGCCTCAAGAGAACCACAAGACACATTGCGTCATGTCAAAAAGGCACAAGTAAGAAAAAGTTCAACATGATATTTGTAGATCATCTAAGGACAATAAAACTATAATAATTTAAACAAAATATGACAGTTTTGCCTGCAAATATGATTCCTGTAATGTTAGTGAAAAGAGTCTGTGGTTTGTGTCCCTTATTAAAGCCACGCACATCTGAAACATTTTAGATCAGTTTGATTGGATTTTCCCCGAAATTATATGGAATAAAATTAGAAAAATTCTTAAAATCAAGCAAGTATAGTTTCTTTTAGTTAAATTATTTACTGGTATTCGATTTTTATCGTGTACAATGAAAATATTTGTAATTGATAAATTATAAAATAAAAATAATAAAATAGTTGTTTGTAGATGAATTGTCTTATGCCATTAGGTTCACTCCTCGTGCAAAATTAAGAGCTACTACTCAGATGCGTTTCTGAGACACTCTATTCTGAGAACTTTCTAGAAGGGTCGGCAGTGGTCAAGCACCGCTCTATTTGTGGGGGCTGAACAGCGACACCATCTTGACCCTCTATTGCCGTGCAAAAGCAGAAGAATCACTTTAGCGGAGTCATCGAACTTTTTCCTCCCCTTTCTCTTGACCCTACCGGCAGGTGATCAGGTTTTGGTTGAGCACCCCCGCCTCCAACCCCTTCTCGGAGGAGGAGAAGAAAGCATCAACCGGTAGAGAGAAATTCATTGGAGATTCTAGTCCGTATGCGTGGGTTTTGTTTGTAGACACTTGCGGACACAGCGTCGAGTCTGGGGAACCGAAATGGTGCAGGTTCTAGTTTTTATAAAGGTAAATCAAGGTCACACGTGTCAACAAACTCCTTTTTTTATGTGGAAAAAGAAAGTTTTATTTCTTCGAGATGAGATTCGGTCAGTAGAAAAAGATTTACAAATTTTAGGACATTTTTCTTTTTGCAATATGTGTCTGTGTTTGGTTCTGTTTCGCTTCTTTTTCGGATGGTTGTAACTGGTTTGCTTACAAATACAGTGAAAATTTTAGTAAGTCGAATTGCGGTAATAGTACAAGTCTGGTTGTCGTTTTTCACCTTTTGGAACAGAATATTGAGAATTAGAAGAAAAAATAAGTGAGAAGAAAAATAATTTAAAGACCCGATTAAGAGCATAAGAATATTCAAATTCTCTAAAAAAGAGCATATCAGTTCTAATTTTAAATTTTTCAGTGAAATAAATCCCAATTCTTTATACGAATACCTATTCCAAATTGTTGAAATTTTGTAAAATATGAAAAAAAGGAACGTAAATCACCTTTTGTCAGAGGGTGTGATAATGACGTAAAAACGAGCTGTTTCGAATATTTTACGCCAGAAAAGAGAAAAGAATTTTCGTCTTTATATTGAAATGCTTTTCAGAGAAAGAAGGAAAGAATATTTTTTCTAATTTTAAAAGCTTTTAAGGGTTAAGGGCTTTTAAGCTTTTAAAAGCTTTAGGGTACGACTACCCTAAAATTGTGCATTTAGCCAATAATTGGCAAATTTTTTTATGTTTTTATTTTATAGGTCATCTAATTAACTTTATAAAAATACTAAGTTTATTATTTTACGTTCACTAGAATAAAAACTACAAGTGTTATAGTAAAAGCGAATGCCATAAACGCGTTTTACTCGAGATGTGGTTTTTTTTTAAATACTCAAAGAGGCCAGCGATTGCTCAAAAAATTTTGAAAATAATGAACTAAAATTTTTGCGTATGTTCTGTATAATACAGAAGTGTTTTAACCTTCAGATTTATCGATCACTTTTATTTATTACAATATTTAATATAATAACTAAGATAAAGAGCTCTAAATTTTGTAAAAATTAAAATATCTCTTATCCTGAAGGTCATTCCAAAAATGAATAACATAGCAACACATCAGAATTGAAAAACTGTTCATAAACTTTTGGTGCAGAATGGGCCTCGTTTATGTTATTTTTTGTCAATTTTTACCCATTTTAGTAATTATAATTTCTTTTTCTATTCTCAACTTAAGTATATTTTTCTTAAAGTGTACAAAACAAATCTAAAAACAACAAAAAAATCCCCATATCCCCTTTTCACGAAACTACAAAGATTATTCTCCACTTATGTTATTATAAATACGTATAGAGTAGCTGAATATAATTTTAAAACAACGTTAATTAATCGCTATAATGGATAGAGCCATGTCTTGAAATCCTAGATATGTAAAAAGCGCCAGTTATATTTTGCAAACATTTCTTTAGATTCCTGGTATTTATTGGAGCATATATCCTTAATTCTGATATTTTATAATCATTATACGAAGTTATAATATTCCTCGCTATTGTCTTTTTTAAGGAAAAAAACAGTGTTCAAATAATTCCCACATAAACAAGGTACATTTTAAAGTGAAATAATTCGTTAGTAATAATGAACTCTTGTTTCTATTTCCTTGTTTATAAACTATTAAAATACAGCCTTCCGCTTTCTATATCGTTATGCAATACAGGAATTAAAATCAAAAAGATAGAACTTATCAAGGAATTGGATTTACTTTGTTTTGTTTTTTCGTTTAAAATGAAGCGTGAAAAAATATTTTAAAAACAAATTTAAGTACCTGATTTTCAATGATAAGTGAGAACTAAAGATTTGAATAACTGAATTATTTATTTCGAAATCTTACTAAACCGTCTTGTTTTGATGGATCTATTGATCACGGATTATTGACTTACAGTCTTCGAAACCCTAATTTATCCGCCATTTTGAATTAAAAAAGTAAATACAAATATTATGGAATTACTAATTACTCGGTGAAAAGTTACATTCATTTGAATTTACTAAAATGAAAATCCTAGAAAGAGAGAAAAGTACTTATGTATTACATCGTCGACTAATTTCGCCAAGCGAAAAGACATCGTCAACTCAAAAAATTTCGCCAAAAGCTCTCTCTGTCATCGTTATTATTACTGTGTTCTAACTGTATTATTACTTTGCACGGAATAGAGAGTTTCCACTATTGGTTGTAAATCACAAATTCGGCAGCGTCTTTTGATATGGCAAATTTGGCGAACTATATAATAGTAAGTACCGAGAGACAGAGAGCGGGGTGGGGGGACGAAAACAACAAACAACTTTTCTGAATCAAATTACGTCTAGATATAAGCTGAAATAATGTTTTCTCTCATAGATAATAAAAAATTCATTTTTTTCAAAATTTTTTGATCTATTTAAAATTTTGAGAAATTTAATTGTAAGAGCAAAACTTTTGTTGTATTGGAGATTATTGCATCAAATAAATAAACAGATTTCAACTTTATGAATAAGTATGTAATTCTTTAAAATTTTGTAATCATTTAAAGTCAAAGGTTGGCAAATAGTGGCCTACAAGAAATACATTTGCGACAAGACAAGACAGTCCAAAAATCATATACAGACGTACCCCAATGCAACGAATTTCGCGATTTCACGAATTTTTCTCTTTCCCCGATCAAAATGAAGGGGGAAAACCCTTATTTAAGAAATAACAAAATCCAAATTAACGAATTATTTCAACTTAAAATTTTTTATTGGTTTGTATTAGAGAAAATTGGATTTATTTTTTTCAAATGACATTTTCTTTTTATCCGGAAAAGACAAAGAATTATCTTGTGAGCAACAAATTTCGTCGGGAGAGGGTGCAGACCATTATTACATTCAACATTTTCAAATGAGTCATGAGTGTAACCTATAGAGTAAGTTTTGAATAGGACAGGAAAATCCTTTGGGGCAGGTGTCGCACTCCACAGCACAGGGAATATTGAAACGATTGCGTTACGTTTGAAGACTGGCTGCCGATTTTTGTAACTGAAGTTGAGGAAATTGTTGATTTGTCAGAACCGATGAATACCGATTGTGATACAGAAATTGTTAATGAAATTCCTGTCAATACTATTTTATTGAAAAGATACAACCCTCCGGGGTGTTCTCCGCTTCCCCAATGTGGCTATCGAACCAAATCAATTGCCTGTCCTTGCTTAAAGTTAACACCAGGGGGCGTAGCTACCACCGTATCAATGATACGGGGCCCCCAAGCTACAGGGGCCCCAACATGTGTGTCTACAGTCCCATTGACAGAGTATTTATGTCTAAAAAAGGGCACCGAAGGAATTTTGGGATACAGAGCCCACTCAGAACTAGCCACGCCAGTGGTTAACGCATCCTTTAGGAAAAAGAGCTAAAAAAGCATTTGTGAAAAACGAAAAAGAAAAATAATAAAAAGAATATCTCAAACTAAAACTTTTAACTATCAATAAATGTTTTTATGACACATAATCCATTGATTGATAGGATATTGAGGGGATTGAAAACTCAGAATATTCTTTCTTTAAAATTAAAATTACTGAAAAAAATTTCAACTATTTTGAAAGAATAATTTTCATTCCAAAAAGGTAAACCAACCGATGGTTAGTCACGGAATTCCATGATTTCTACGTCTTTGACTTCATAATTCGAAAAAAAGAAACAAAAAAAATCGAGAAAAATGTGTTTGACTAGGAAGTGAATATCCCGAAGGAAGTGAATGTAAATTTTCTCTACAAATTTGGATTCGCTAGAAAATCTTTTCTCTCTCTCTCTCTCTCATTTTCATTTCATTTCAAAATCAAAACATGTAAACTCAATAAAAACACAGAGGATTAAGCGATAAATCTAATTTAAGTTCTTGTATATGTTTTTGAAAAGCTTTCATTTTTCGATATATAAATCAAATTCATTGAGGAAACTACGAACATTGAAGAAAAAAAATAACCTCCAGAAGGCAAGATTAACTTAACTTATTATATTCCGAAGCATAATAAGTGGCATTATATTTGTCAGTTTAAAAGCTTATTTTAACCTTTCTTTGCCTCCAGATACGTTCCTAGAGCTTATTATGGAACATAGAGTATATTCACTGATAAGAAATGCACGAATAGGTTTGAAAATGAGTCCAAAATCAAATCTCAATTCAGATAACAATTTCGCCTTGGGAGTTTCAAACTCATGTTCCGAAAGAATCAAATGACATTCAAAACATTTATAAGCCACGCTCTTTTTTCCTCAATAACACTAAAACGCATGAAGACGTTGCCATAAAGCTTCTACCAAAACATTAAAAAAATAGTAATAATTCTTCCTAGGATAAAAGAAGCTTGATTATTTATTTCAATGAAAACGATAAAGATCTTAGCACACTATTAAAAGACATTTCGAACAGCCAGCTGGAATTTATTTTTATTTCACCGTTTTTATTTATGTTTTTTTTTTTTCTCGCAGACGAATTAACAATCAAAATGGAGTTGAATAGACGAAGCGAGAAATATGAAGGTCAGCTTCCAGCCTGTGGCATCACTGAGGCAATAATTACACGAGCCGAGATCGAGAACGATTTTTTGGTATTTCTTTGTATCTTCATCGTTTCTTTTGAGAAGAAAAGGGGGTCAAAAATAGAATAAACAGTGAAGAAATTGGTTGTGGAAAAAGTAGAATGGGTTTAGGGGCCACTGTTTTCCGTGAGAGTCTGTATTTGTGCAGCCTGTGTGTGTGTGTGACTATTCTTGGTGCGGTTTACCAACTGAAGCGAATTGTTCACACACACATTTATTTTTCTAATTTTTATTTTATTACTTCTCAAGCATAATAAAATTGCGAAATTCCTTGCATGCATTATTGTGCCGTTAACAAATGCATGAGAGAAGAGGCAATTTATTATTTCATATACAAAAATTAACCGAATTTGCGGTTTAAAAAAATCCACACACACAAACAAAATACTGCTAAATTTTTATTCTATTTTGCCTTTATGTATCACAGTGGCTTTCTAACTGAGTTCCACGGAACCCCAGGGTTCCATGAATCATAATAAAGAATCATAATAAAAAATTGGAAAAAAAGTCTAAAAGTATGTAAAATGAATTTATGTTCTTTATGAGAAGTTTGTGCAACCACAATCATCTAAAGCTTATCCCAGTTGTTAAAACTGAAAATTTTATTTATACAAAAAAAAAAACTTCATCTTGTAATACTCTTTATATTAAAATGTTTTTCATTTATATGTACTACTTTCTTAGTAGCGAATATTCTGCTGTTTACTATCCCTGGTTCCCACGGAGTAATTTTATACTCGTTAGTACAATGTTTTGTAAAACTAAATAATTTTCTAATGGAAGATGCACTTTTTTCATTTGGGGATAAAAAAAACATCTACAGTGAAGAAGAGGGAGCATCTTATTGACATATCAACAGATTCAATTTAAAAATCTAAATTTAAGGCAAAATTTACAAGATTTCTCACTCAGCTATAAACTTTTAAATAGCATTGAAAACAATGTATTCAAAGGAAAAATATTTCTGTCTCTCTCAACGTGTGTGCCTTTAAAAACAAAATCTATACAAATAAATAAAATTGAAGTGTCTGTTTGTAATTTCAAATTAGCAGCTTTTTACTAAATGCATTTAAAGGTATATACGGTACTTATAACAAAAATTCAATTTTTAAAATTTTTGTCTGTCTGTCTGACGGTCTGTCTGTTTGTTCCGGCTAATTTCAGGAAATTCTGGTCCGTTTTATAAATTCTTTCACCAATGGAAATCTACTTTATCAGGGAGTAGCATAAGATATATTTTATCTCCATATTCCTACGGGAACGGGAGCTATGCGGGTAAAACGTTGACGTTGCTTACTCCACGCCAAGTTGGCGCAAAATTATGCATATGGTCAATAATGGAAATTTTAATAAAAATTTTCTCACATTTGTAACAAATAACTGAAACACAGTGTAATTTAGCATCTTTACAAAAAGCAATTTTTTAAATGGTTTTTTATTAAACGTCTAACGTGTATTACGTTACGTTTGTTAAATGTCAAACTCACACTTTGAGAAATATCGCCAAGTTGGCTAGGAAGTTCTCTATTCCGACAATCCCAGATATTTTAATGCAAATTTTCTCCCACTTTTTAAAGAGGGAAACGAAATAAAGTTTTAGCGAATTGCACGCGCGTGATATTGAAAATTCTATGCTAATATTAATTGACAGTTTCATAAAAAGTTTTGATTACTTTAGTAGTTTTGATTAGTTTAATTAGCTCTGAAAGTATTTATAACTTTGAATTTTTGGAATAAGTACATAGATTACATAGCGGAAGATATTTTACCAAAGAAGATTTTTTTATACCAAATATGCCTTTCAATGAACACATCTACAACGAAACGCAATAAAGGTTTTCAGAATGGTTGGGAAGAAGCTAAATGATTTTGGAATGATTAGTCCTAGACGTGTCGACGGAAATAGCTTCGATAATGAAATTGCTTGAGAATTAAACTACGATTTTATAGCATTGCAACATCAAGTAACAGAATTTATCCCTCAACTAACTCCAGAACAAAGTCACGTTTTCCTACAAGTGTTACGTAAAATAGAATCCAGCAGTGGTGCACTCTTTTTTCTCGACGCCCCTGGAGGAACCGGAAAAACGTTTTTGCTAAACTTATTATTAATGACCATTAGAAAAACCCAGAATATAGCAGTTGCTATGGCTTCTTCTGGTATAGCCACGATTTTATTGTCCAACGGTCGTACTGCACATTCCGTTTTAAAATTATCGCTTAAACTTGCATTTGAAGATTCACTCATCTGAAATTTCAGAAAAAATAGCTCTAAAAGCAGGATGCTTCCACAATGTAAGCTTTTAGTGTGGGATGAAAGTACGATGTCTCACAAGAAAGCTATAGAAGCGTTTAATCGGACTCTTCAGGATTTACGAGATAGTACAGATATTATAGGAGGAATGGTAGCTTTATTATATATTGGCTGGTGAATTCAAGCTTATGGGCAAAAGTTGAACAATTCAGTCTGAAAACGAATATGAGAGTGCATCGTCATAATGACGTAGATTCGGAACATTATGCCGAGACGCAATTGAAAATCGGTTATGGATGTTTGGAAGCAAATGCTGGAGATTATATTTTACTTCTCGATAATTTTGTACTGTAGAAGAAAATGATGTAAATCTTATTGCTCAAACTTACCCGGGATTGCAACAAAATTTAAATTGGGATCAGTGGTTGCGAGCAAGATCAATATTGGTGCCTAACAATGACATTGTCTATAAAATCAACATTGAAAATTTAAACGACGTGCGGGGGAGAAGAGGGGAGATGAAGAAATATTTATCAATTAATACAATCATGGATAAAGAAAAAAGTACTTGATATCCCACGGAGTTCTTAAATTCACTTGAACATTCGGGTGTACCCTCACATAAACTTCAATTAAAACTAAATGTACCAGTTATGCAAAATTTCGATGCTCCTCGACTATATGAAGGAACGAGGCTTTGGATCACAAAACTGATGCAGAATATACTTGGTGCCAATATTTGAACATTCGTCATGAAAAGGGATAGTGTTATCATACCTCGAATTCCAAGTATCCCCAATGACCTGCCATTTCAGCTCAAACAAGTTCAATTTCCAATTTTACTGTTGCTTTTAACAAAGCTAACATTTCAGGTAGCAGGGGTGCATTTGGAAAAGCAATGTTTTCCCTATGGCCAACTATATGTAGCCTGATCGGTGTGTCCAATGCCCAAATCTTCACATATTTGCAACTGACGGAAGAACATAAAATATGGTATACAGTAGCATCTTAGAATAAAATATTCTGTTTTGAGCTCTTTTAAAGAGGAATTATACATTAAACGTAGATACTTTCGATTTTTAAAAATATTAATAGTTTAAGTTATTGAATTTTTGTTGTTAATTATTATTCTTATAAGTTGCGTTTTCAGTGTTTTTAAACTAAGCTCAATTTTAGAATTTTTAAATTTTATTGGTTCCAGTCAAGCAATAAAAAAATTACGGTATTATATTATTTACTTTCTAATGATAATAATTACGACTTTGACAGTTATTTAAAGACATCAACGCGAGCGGAGCCGCGGGTAAAAGCTAGTATAAATATAAATTAAACACAGAATATGAAGTGCGACTGCATAATTTCTAGATTTTGATAGTTTGTGTAAAAAATTGCAAGCACATATCCCACTTACTAAATATAACGCATGGGTAAGTAACACAATGGGACCTTAAATAAATAACAATAATGTGTGTGTGAATAAATTACATTAACTATTTTAATAACAAGTACATTACGTTTTTTAGCTGTCTTCACAAAAGGAATCTGTAACACGTTAATCTATTTTAAATATTATTTTAAAATATGTTTTTTCCGTGAAATAGGTACAGGGTTCTTTGAAAACACTTGACAGTTTTAAAGGTTCCATGCGTTGAAAAAGTTTGAAGACCAATGATCTTAACAAAATAATTTAATAGTATTTTTTATTTAAGAGTGGCATTGTATCCAATGTGATCTTTGCTGGATTTAAAATTCGCAGCAACTATCTTTAAGATGAAAAAAATATTTTAGAGTTTTATATAATATCTAAAAATATATATTTTCCGTATCATTCTGACAGACGAATAAAAAATTTGACAAACTGTAATGACCATAGTTCATTCTTTACATCAATATTTTCGAAAATTTCTGTTATACAGAGAGCTGTATTTAATTCATGAAGTATAGTTTTGTTTTAAAGTTCTTAAAGAACTACCTCAAACACTTAAGTTGCACAACAGTTGAATTTTTTAAGTATAGTTTTGTTTTGTGATTAAAATATAAAACCGAAAAAAAATTAAAGTTTTTACTGTATTATTTATCGATCTTCTTTACGAAAAGACCCACTCAATATTTTTAAATGCTACTTATATCGCATATTTTGAATATTTTGCGGGGGCATGTTTTTTAAGAGGAATTGAAAAATTGAAATGAAGAATAAATTAGATGAAGCGAGCTGTGTTGTATTTAATATAAAAACAATTACAGTTATTTTAAAAGATTTTGGAAAATTCTATCGATTTATTAATAACGACCTTGATTTTAATATTCGTTTAGAGAAGCTTTCTAAATTAGATTCACGTTTAAAGAAAATTATAAATCTCCAGAACTGAGAAAACCGTTTTTCTTAAACTAAACAAAAAGGGGAAAAAATACTCGAGGCGAAAAGAAAAAGAACAAAATTCTAGGCGATTATTATTCGACAAAAAAAGGAAAACATTTTTGAAGAACCAAACGACTTTTTCTACAATGACAAAATATTTCGTAACATTCGCAAAATAGTTGTTCAAATTCATCTGTATTGTTTTACGCTCTTGAAGAGCATCATGTGTGCTTAAAGGTTGTCCTTGAGTTCTTTGTGTCATGGTCATTTTAATGGATGGAATTTTGAGTGCAGATCTGTCGTCCGAGACAGTTTTATTTCGTTGTTTATTTATGTCAACCGTAGCGTGGCAAGCGAAAAATTTGCATTCGGACTGTAGAACAACCAAGGATTTTACGATTGTAACGGCAGTCGTTCTTGGATTTATTTTCATCTGGTTTTATTTTGTTAGTATAAAAGATTCAATGCCTGTGTACAAATATAAACAAAAAAGGTAAATTTTCGAATTGTTCAGAACCGATTGCATCTTTGTTATCCAGATAAGATCCTTCGCTATCTAAATTTTTGTATTGTTTTAAAATAAAATTGCTTGGGATATGATAAATTTATAACAACAAAAATAAAATTTATGTAAAATTCATTTTAAAAAACTATACAATCCTTCAAACAGAATCCTTCGCTGAGTAACTCTTGAAATCATTGAAAAAAATTGTTTACGAAATAAATTTATTACAGCATTATTAAAATTCATGAAATATTCATCTTCATAAGCTATAAAATCCTTCAGATGTTATGTGTGTGTGTGTGATAAATTTATGGAACGATTATTAAAGTTCATGTAATATTCAGTTTCAAAATTTCTATAATGGAATAGGCTATCACACATGCCTTTAAATAAAAAAAAGGCAAATCAATAAAAATAAAATCAACAATAAATTTTGTACTCATCGAAAAGAAAATTAATATCAGAAATATTCAAGAAAAGTTTTAGTCTCTGCAGATAAAGACGTTTTATTTTAGTAAAAGTTTTTATTATATTTATTTATAATTTTTTTTCATGTGAGATCCAATGTTTTTATTTAATTAAATAATAGCGTAAAATTTAAAATAATAAAAAATAGAAATAAATTAATAATAGTACTAACAGAGATGGAAAAACAAACACTCGCAGACGAAAATATAGGAATTAAATCATTCTTCATCTATAAACTGCCAGCTTGACCGGCACAACAAACAGAATAATTATTAGCTTTACGTAAATGGCAAATAAATGCAAATTGAAATTATTTCATGAGTGAATAACAATTCCTGGCTCCAGATTTGACCCCAAAACTATCTAATTTAAAGGGCACACACACACACAAGAGCAATTATATCTCCTACTCATGTTATATAAATCTTTCTTATGATCTTCTTTCTTGTACTGATTACATTTATGAGCTACGTTCTATATAAACCTAGAAATTGCAGTTTTTTTTTTGCTTAACAAATTCATTCTACAGAAGAATTCGAATCGACCGAAGAGAATAATACAAAAGAATTTTTTAAATCATATTCGCTTATGATATTGTTTAACTGGAAAACGATTATTTTTTTTCAGTTTGAGAGTTAAAATTATTTCTTCAAAATGTGTGAAAAAAATAGCGCGTTTATTCTAAATATTATTAAAAGTTTTTTAAAGGAAAAGATTAAAGCAAAATATTTATTGCTGCAAGTTTAAAAGTATGCTGCGGTTTTGTTGTAAGATTAGAAACCTCTTAGTTATCATATTGTAAACTAAATGATAAAACAATGACATTTATTGGTAATTATGATCACAAATAATGAATGATAATTATCATAATTAAAACTCTGAGCATGGTAATAAGGGACATTAATTTGTTTTTTTTTCGTAGGTTCTTTTGATTTTCAAAATTAGAAAAAGAAGAATATATGCATGTAATTAAATCCAAATTTCCTATAAGAACCACTCAATACGTGTATGTGAGCAAATGAAATTCAACATATTTTATAATTATTTTTTCAATTACCAAAACAGAATGCAGGACTTAAGTATAGCATATTGGCAATAATTTAAACATATCTTACAATGTTAGAAGTGATAAATCATGACTAACATATGATTTATTAAAAATTAAATGTCTTAATTCCCTTTTAAGGTTTTTATGACACATAAAATGTTTTTTCGAACTAATTTTTTATTGGTTCCAAAATTCGTGCGTATTCAATAGAATAATAGCATTTAAGACAAAATACTAATGTAAAGTAAAAAATTCTGACTGCAAATGAGAGATGTGGAAGATACTTTTATCTTAATGCGCTCTCTAGGTTTTATTTCAAATTAGATAGATTCAAGTTTAATACAAATTTGAAATATACATTAAAATTAAAATCACAAATAACAAAAATAACAATAGTATGAAAAAATTTAGCAATAAATAGAAAAATACATGTTTATTGTGATGCTAGTGTGTGTCGGTTCTATCTGAGCTCCTTTTACTAATTGTCCTTTTGGGGAATTTCTGGTTTTTAAAAATTATTTTATTATAAAAGTCCGCTTCGAAGAAGAAAACATGATTATTTTAATTAAGACTACTATATATAGTCTAGGTTTTCAGGTTAGGGAGAGAGAGATAGGAGAGATATAGGATAGGACTACTATCGGAGCAGAGATTAACCAAATTGAATGCGAATCGCGGATATTCAACATTTGATGATTGAAATACTTAAGGGGTGGCGAAATGTCATTGAGATTAAGTCCAGATTAAATAACTAAGAATTCAAAGTGATCGCCTTGATTAAGTGTGGTTAGTGTATTTAAGTTTTCTCACATCTAGCTTACCTCGTTTTTTGTCTGTATAGTGATTTAATTGGGAGCATCTCTTAAACTGGATCGATTGAATTTGTGTGGTAATTTATACTGTGAATAAATTAGATTATTTTGTTAAACTATGGCTAGTGTTCCTTCCATATCTCCTACACCTTTAGGTCCGTAGGTGAGACTATTATAAGTGTTTTCATTATATTTTTTCCGAGAAAGGTTTTTAAGGGTTTTTTTTTCCATAATTTCCTAAGGTTAAAGAGTTTGCTATTTTACTACATAGGCTATCTTATTTTTGAACATACTCTCGTGTTATCTTTCCATTGATTGTTTTGCTTTATTTAGATTTATGGTAATTTGGTATATTATTATTGATAACATAATTATATGTATATATACATTGGCTAATGCGTGCGTGATTGCAGTATTATAATAAACACGACGTGAATCACTTTCTGTCCCGAATGTCACATTAAAAGAAAGCTGAAAACTCAACCTATTATAATACACATCACATGTACATAATGAAAGCGATTCGTGGCTTTTATTTTGCTTGTAAGAAAAGTGCATGGAATAAACAAAATTAAAATATCTGCCTCAAGTAAACTAATTTGTCTTAAGAAACACAGAAACGAGAAACGAATGGATTCAATTTACTAAACAAAGCATGGAACTTTTAAAACAAACCGAACTTTTGTTGTTTATGTGAAACTGTCCACACTATTTGTATTAGTTCTTCGCCACTGGTCAGCTGAATCCTTCAAGAGCGGAGAGAGTAAAAGAAAAAAGAAATGGCAAAATAGAAGAAATTCAAGGAAATCGGAAGGAGCGAGCAAAATGAAGCCTTGTTTGTTGAAAGAAGTCACTATGTGTTTCATCTGGCAAATTTCTTAGAATGTTCAAGCATGAGTAGTGAAGCGGTGGGCAAAAGAGCTTCAAAATAGCAGGGAGTGTAGAAGATTCTTCTATGAAAGGTAGGAGGAAGACTGTTTTGGAATTTACGGTCTGTCACGTTCCAGTCTTGTACGATGGGCAGTTTGTATGTGTATATGCGTTTCAGGGATCAACATGTTCAGGTGTGAGTAGTCAAGTTGAAAAATATATAAGCACGTGATCACCGAAAAAAACCAAGTTTCCTGAAATCAGGGAAACTAACCGATTTACTTGGCAATGAAAATTCGTAGTCGTTTTGGTGCATAAAGGTCTCCGAAGACAAATTTTATTTATTAAAAATGGATGCTAAAAATAGATATCATGTTTTTCTAAGTAAAGGTGAAGGATTATTCTTTTTGAGTTAATTTTATAATCGTCTGTCACAAACTTAAGATTCTGAATTTTACTTTAGCTTCACTTTCATAGACAATATTCAGTGACTTCTTTAGATTTCTTAAAGCCTGGGCCCCTATGCAAAAGTAGGAACCCTTTAAAGTAGACAAAATATTGTATACGGTGTCAAACACTCGTACAAATGGTAACTCGTAACCAGTAGCGCACACAAAAAATTTTCAAGGGGGTAGTCCACGGTCGAAAGTCCCCCAACTCGTATCATACCTAATGTGACCAGACGTCCCAGTTTTGAACAGGACTGTCCCTTTTTATAATTACGAGTCCCGGTGTCCCCGAAATGAACTCTTGGGACGCAAAATTGTCCCGTTTTCGGAAACCGCGCGAAGCTGTATTGAAACTTGAAGGTCAGACTGTATCGGCAATTGAAGCTGCAAAAGAAATCAATCAACTATAAGACAATTTGATTCAGAAACAGACCAATCAGTCTCTTCCATTTACGGTGCGTCAATTAATGGTGAAATCAAAAGATAACGGTACTGATATAGATAAAGAGTTTATGAAAAGGACGGCTACAGAATTATATAAAACAAGACGTAAATATCTGGAGCAGTGCACTTGCTTTCTTACCAAAAAGAAATGGAGATATTTTATTGGGCAGATTTAAAAAAGGTCCCCACATGGGAAGACGTTCAAAAATATCTGGATGTATTAATTCAAAAGGAGTATATTGACTGTAATTAAGATAAAGAATTTTTTGATTAATTTTCATTAATTTCTAACTACATTACATCGCAAATAGTAACCGAATGAAATAATCTAAATGTTTCCACGGAAATTCGTTTTGTGGAAGTATTCAAACTCTTTCACGCCAACTATCTACAGCATGAAAACTTTTCTATTTTAATTGAATATATTTTATGTTTGCCTGCTACAAATGGCTCCAGAAGGAAAAGTATTTTCTATGATGAACAAATTGCGGTCATCTGAGAAAATCCAGTTACAAATTTCAGTTCTAAAGGCGATGTTGAAAAAAAAACATGCCAAGAGTTTCATTCTTACTTAAAATCTTCACTAACTATATTAAAGCAAATTTGTTCCTCTGATAAATATAAATATAATTAAACATTTTGGGTATATCTTTTAATTCGTAACTTTTAAGCTAACTAACTTTTTCTGAATAAATAACTTTAAAAAAGTGTTTTTTTTTCATTGTATACCTGCTAATTGACCTAAATAAAACAATGTCCCGTTTTGAGTCAAGGAATAAATGGTCACGTTAATCATACCTCAAGACAACACCAATTGATTCTTCTGATTTTGTTGATTTTGTTAACAAAAAAAGAGTAAAAAATAAATTATTGAATTAATAAATACCATTAATTAATAAAATAAATTGTTAATCACAAGTACTTGATTAAATTTTACGTTATATACAGGATATATATAGGATTATATTTAAAGGATATATATAGGATTATCATCAATCGAAAAAAACTCAAGGGCTTTGGGAGTGTCCGGACCCCAGGACACTCCCCTTGTGTGCGCCACTGCTCGTAACCAATAAACTTAGGCTCAAACCGACTCGACCCACTACCACTTTTCGACTACAGAAATAATGATGATATATGGTGGCAGACCCTAGGCCAAAAGACGGAAGACGAGTATGACATAACAATAGTTTTCCCACTGTTGCTAGTTGGCCGAAATTTCCAGTTTTCCAGAGAAAATGTCCAGGAATAACATAGGATAATTAAAATGATTCGGATAATGATCTTTTTGAGGTCGAGGCTCTGGGCCCTGCTGACCCTTGCTGTAAAACACCCCTGGCAACATCATAGAATTACACGTAAAATTCCCAAACTATCCTTATATATTTTTCAGAAATAAAATGGCTGAAAAATTTTAAAAACCTGTAATCATTAATTAAGGTATCCGATTATATATACCCTAAAATTGTGAATTTTTTCTAAAATTAACAAATTTTTTTATGATTTTATTTTATAGACCATTTGATTAACTTTATAAAAATACCAAGTTTGTTAATTTCTGTTCACTAGAACAAAAACTACACGTGTTTTAGTAAAAGCAGATGCCATTACTTTAAGCAAGATGTCAGACTTTAAAATGCGTTTTACTCGAAAGAGACTTTTTAAAAATGCTCAAAAGGGGCCAGCGATGGCTCAAAAAGTTTTGAAAATAATTAACTGAAATTTTTGCGTATGTTCTGAAAAATAATGGAAGTGTTTTAACCTTCAAATGTATCAATCACTGTTTTATTACAAAATTTGCAGTCCCTATGTTTACATAATCACTATTATTTTAAGCAATTTCATATAATAACTAAGATAAAGTGCTCTAGTATTTGTAAAAACTAAAATATCTCTTATCCTGAAGGTCTTTTCAGAAAGGAATACTAAATTAACGCGTTAAAATAGAAGCATTGAGCATTTGTTCATAGACATTTGGTACAGTATGGGCCCCGTTTATGTTATTTTTTGTAAATTTTTACCTAATTTTTCCTATATATATATATATATATATATATTAGTAATAATAATTTCTTTTCATCTTCTTTACTTTAGTATTTTTTTCTTTAAATGTACTAATCAAATCTAAAAACCACAAAAAAATTCCCATATCTCCATTTTTTTTTTTAAAGTTATCGTAAGAGTAGTTGGATACCTCAATTGATATAAAAATGTATTTATATAAAATTTTATAATAACTTTTTAAAAATACTAATTGATATTGTAGAAAAAACAGAAAAGCTATTTCATTGAAAATTAATTACCCATATCGAATATGTAAAAAAATATGTGCGACATTCAAAATGAAGCCAACTCTGTACCATTTCTTTTTTATTAAATCACTCTTAATTCCAGAATTTATTACTTTGATTCAAAATAGAGCTAAAATGTATTCTGATTAACTTGGATATTTGATGTGTTGTTGTTTTTGTTCACTAACTTCTTAAGAGGGAAACAACGTAATTTTAATTTGCTTAAAAACTTATGAAACTAAATTGCTAGTTCCTGGTGCGATTGCGCATAAATTTTGTAAAATCTACATCGGAAGACAATAACTACCTCAAATCCTTTCAGTTGAAAAAAACCGATTTGAATGTTTACAGCAGCTGATCGTAAAGGAAGTCGAAAAAAGAAATCACTGATTTGACTAGAGTTTTGTAATCACCCACGACGACTAATTTGGGTGTGGTAAATCACTTCAAGGCTCAAAATCACTCATTTTGCATAATTGTGTGAACTGAATTTTATTGACTATCGTTAGTTGGTAACACAAATACGTTAAAGTAATTACATAAATTTGGGAAAACAAAATAACAAAGTTATCTATCAGGAAATCAATGGAATATAATTACAAAATTACTGGACATTTTTTTCACCTGCATTGCATCAATAATCAATTAAGTCAATATAGCACGAAAAACAACCATGGGACTTAAACAGACTGGTACTAACATGTAAGGTTTAAGGACGAAATATAAAGATAAAATTTTACCTTTTGGATACAGTCGTTGGATTATTTTACATATTCAAATCATCAAAACACGAATTTTATAAATTGTTTTATTTTGAGCAAGATAGATATTAGAATAAGAAATTCAATCAGCTTATATAAGTACCTTCATACTTAACACGGTATCGATTTATTTTCCTTATGAATGCGAATAAGAAGATTTGAAATTAGAACATTCGGCTTCAAATTATTGTTTCCAAGTTCATTAACTTTTGTTTTAGTAAAAAAACGTTCAAATCATCTGATCTTTTTTTCAATTTTTTAAAAGAATCATTAATTTTAAGAAATTTGCCCATACAAAAAGTAACAAGAAAACTTAAAGTAGCTATAAGATTCATTGTGATAAATTTTGGAACTAATAATTATGAATTCGTTTTTTCTTATTTGTATGGTTCTGCCATGCTGTTTCAGTTCTATTTCTTCTGGCTGAATTGAAGTGAAATGCACCTTCCATGTATAATATTCTCTATAATCTTACATTTTTAAATATTTTTACAGATCTGAAACTACCCGCATACAAATCGTTAGTATAGACATAACAATATTTTCAAAAATAGAAATCAAAACTTAATTCCAGAAAAGCTTTCAATATATTTTGTTTTTTAGTATGCATTTTATTACAATGAAATTGATACACTAGTCTTGTTTAGAATAATAAAATCGAATTTTCACACACACACACACATGGGACTAATATCCCATTCCCGAATTTAAAATGGATACAGAAGCCGTAAAGAAAACTTGAATTGAGTAAGTGATTTAACTGATTGAGAACTGTGTGTAATAGTTATTACATTTCACTTAACCTATATCATTGAAATTGATAGCGGTGCACCGAATCTCGCCTTTTAATTTAGACATGCATTTAATAATGTTGCAGCTTGCATTTATTTTCAAATATACTTATTGTTTTCTGCGTGTAGGTACTTATTTTTGTAATTCTACCAACAGTGTGTATGAGAGTTGTAAATAAATTTGATGAAAGAAGAAATATATTCTGTGTGTGTGTTTTTAACCAGACTCTTTGCAAGTCTCCGGTATGTTCCGTGGAAATTGGCTTGGAACTGAATACTCAACAATGATAAGAATAATATAATATTAATTTTTCAGACATTTTAATGAAGATGCCTATTTTATCTTATCTTGTACAGTTTCACAAACGTATAGCTATTTGAGGAATTGGATTTATAGCTAAAGAAAATGAAAGAAAATTTATGATAGTGTCAACTTACAAAGATACACTTTGTAACATAAAATGCGTCGTATCGAGAAGTTATTCGAAAGAACGGACATTGCGTATGCACATCACATATATACCTTACAGTAGAATATACAAATAATTAACTTTTGGTGGTCATTGATTGTGGCTAACAGAAACTCCATTACACTTAAACAAAGCATCCCTATAGTATTTAAAACAGTGGAAATTCCAATGGTATAGCATAACTTCCAAGAGAATGTTTTCCCACCAATTCACGTGGACTGCACTATTGCCTCGCAGTCAGATAGGCGAACAGTACGATTTGATGTTCCCATTGAAGAGACTATGGGAGATTGAACTAAAGGAAGCAGGGGGATAAAATTACAGGATAGCTCAATATATGTGTTGAAATAAGGATACGTTTCGACGATGTTGCTAGGCATGAGCGAATTAAGGACATACAGAGCATCAAAGAGATAGAAATGGATTGAAGAAGATGACAGAATGCAAACAAAGTGATACTCCAAAGGACACTTACAGTCTATGATACGTCCTTATCAACGATCCAACGCGTAACTGACAAGTTACTGAAGTGATGCCGAGTGCATTCGACCTGTAATCTCATGGACTGAGGAACAATTTCCTAATCAATGAGTCCTGTTTTGAATGTTCGAATGGAGTTCGAAGATCATTGAAAACATGTGTTGAAACGTCAAAGACAACGACGGGAAATTCATTTGATTATCGTCTGCCTCACAGTCAAACAACCGGGAATTATGGTATGGGGAGTCAATTCATTTGATGACCGAACCCTTTTATTATCATTCGTGATACCCTTACACAGAGCCAATTTAAGCTCATTTCGGGCCCTGGATGCAAAAGATCTGCATTCCCACTTGGCTCTAGCGGATGGAAATTGAAAACCAGAAAAGTCCAACTTATTTGAACCTTTTCGGGTCCCTAACCCCTGGGATAAAACGGTACTTCCCTGACATAATGTGGTATATCGATAATGTTGCTCTTCCTTTTATGGACTACTTAAGCTTACGGTTATGCAGAATAATACCCTGCCATACACGGACGCACCTTTCTTTCTATTGCTTGTTTTCACCTAGCCGGATTGATCGCCAGATCTCTCCTTAATCGAGCATGTTTTTATTCTATGAGTAGGCATCTCTGACACTCCCTAGATCGAACAGATTTAAATCGCTTGTAAGAACGATTATGGTGTATATATACTTATATATGGAGGATATCCACAGACTCTACGTCAATGCCAGCCACATAACTCTGGCAGCGTTTGGTTTTTTAGTACATGTTATCGCAGTCACCGAAATTCAAATTACTCCTTACTGCATTATTTTTATATCATAGAGTATATTCAAACACACAGTTTAGTGTGTGTTTTTTTGTTTTATCAAGAAAGAGACAAACTTAAGTTTTTGTCAACTTATAACTGTGGAACTAACTTTAAAAAAAAAGTTCAAAACGAAAGTATTTTCAATTAAAATTATTGTAATATTAATTATAATATTTAGAATTTACTAACGTATAAAGTGTGAAACATTTTACTACTCTGTTCATTTCTGAATTAATCCCCTTTTTTTTCTGTATAAAATATGTTCATATTGTGACGTATGTGCGTCCCCCCCCCTTGAGACATCTGGGACTTGCTTCCCACGGCCGGGTCAGTTTTTAGAAGAATGATGACCACACGTGCAAAAACACCTGCAGTCGCTAATATACTGCGACGGACGTGTCTTAATTAGCCCCTGCAACCTTTGACCCGAGGGGAAGCATTTCGCCGCCACCGGATGTGGGGTGTGAAAGGGGACGCGCGGACGTCGGTCAACCGCGGAGAGGGAGGGAGTGAACAGCGAAACTTCGCATGGAACAGACATCAACAAGATCCCTCCCTCACAAAATTATTTTGGACTCTAAAATCATCTCATAGTGAAAACTTGTATATTAATGTAAATAATAGCTGTGACTTAATTAAACTAAAATATTATATTTCAAACACGCTACCATTATTGAATCAAACGTCACAATATTTCCCAATCTATATTAGTAATGATTTTAACCCTCTTTATGCTAAAACATGAAATTGTGCATTCATATATTGTTTTTCTAATTGTCAAAGACATTTAATAGTAAGGGACACAAATAATGATCAATATTAGTACATTTTCCTATCTGAAAGAAGGTCCTGGTTTGGACAAAGGAATGCGACAAAAAAAAGTGACTCACAATGTCGAGATTTCTATTCTGTGACCTTCATTGTTTGGTTGAAGGATTCCTTTAGAGAGATGCACACACACATAAGTACTGATAATATATCACTTGTTTAACTACAAAAGGTACTTAATTTATTTTGCAAATGTTGTTTCTGGACAGCAAATGCTTTAGGGAGAATTTTAATTTCAAAACAAGTATTCTTTTTATTTTTATTTTCAGGTATTTGTAAATGTCAACAATTAAGTATTTTATGGAGTTGATCGCTGAAAGAACAATTTCCACAATAAAAACAGTAGTTAACTACAATGTATAAAAGTGTTCAATGATATACATAAATCCTGGTAATAAATTTCTCTGCTAATCATCCGTGTGGAAAGCCAGGAAAGAAAAAACAGTATTTATCTCTTTTTTTTTTCAAAGACAGTTCGTCCGTAATCAGTGATGCAATTCAAGTGCAACGAAAATTTCACCAGCCACTTAATTAAAGATACGATTGCTCAGGGGAATTTTAAAAAAAGAGAAAGAAAGGAACAAATTAATTTCACTTTTAATTAACAGTTTTTAATTCAGATAAATTTTTTTAAAAAATTTATAATGGGCAGCGGATTGGTGTTTTAACATTACAGACCTAGTACATTCCCGGAAGCTTGGTATTTCTTTTTGGTGCGGCACCCTATAGGCGGATACTAATCACCGCAGGTAAATTTTACTCCCAGTTTCCTCCCTAGAGGGCGGCACCTGAGCTCTGACGATGCGAATCTGTACTAGGATTTAATTTTGCAGAGAGAACCCAAGCCAAAAAGACACTCTAGAGATCTTTTACATGTCGTATAATCATACCACATGGTTGCTGTCGATTTTCTGCATCATGAAAATCCACCGACTTGGGCCACGGTCGAACCCGCAACCTTGGGTACAGAAGGGCAGCGATAAGCCAACCACGCCACCCAGCCGGCTCAAACAAAAATCAACTCTCAGCATTTAACGCTTTTAAAAATAATTTTAGAAAGTGTTTGGTTTTACGTTAAATATAATTCGATGAGAGAGAGAAATGGTCCATGATCAAGTGAACGGGGACAACACCTGAGTCTACACTCCAAACTACCACACTACAAGGGTTTCTGATTTCCTGGATTTTTTCCACTCTTGGTCCAAAAAACGTAATAGTCATTCCTGGAAATGCATCGAAATTTCGAAAAATTTAAAACTAAGTTTATTTTTTTAGTTGAGATCAATAAAAATTATATAAAATAAGGATTCATGTAAATTCCAAAATTTTTACTCAATTATACATTCAGCTAAAAATACAAAAACAAATAATTTCATAATTATTCCTTTTTAAAATGTTATTTGATCAATAATAAATAATCTATGCCAATGATGTAACGGAGAACATTTAGGCCTCCCTGCAAAGTCAAGTTTTGGGCTCCCAAGTTGGATTTTACAAAGGTTAGGTACTTGGTGGCAGTCAGGTTTTTGGCCCCCTAGAGCCCTGCCCACCCCAGCGATGCGGGGGTGTACGTTACGTCACTGGTCTATTTTTTTTATCTCTCAGCCTAGTTCTGAGCTTTGTTCTGAATATCCCTACAGCAGAAAATGGTCCCTCAATTTCGGCTGATGTCTGAGGAATTGTTTTCAAAGTCTCGCCTAGTTTCATGTTTGAGGATCGATTTTCAATTATTTTTTAATCAATCCTGAATCAATTATTTTTTAATCAATCCTGAATCAATTATTTTTTTAATCAATCCTGATTCAATTATTTCTCTAATGTTGCTACTAAGAAATAAATATATTAACACACACAAATACTCGAAAATTTATATTTGCTGCTGGAGTAACGATTACGTACCCGTTACAAATATTAATTCTTGTATTTAAGATATTTTATTTGTGCAACTGATTTCTTGTTTAGGAAATTGATGTATTTTTGTTACAGAGAGAGAGAGAGAAAAATAGTTAAATATTAATATAAGAATCTCACACAAAAGTTTGGTTAAAAAAATGACAAATACAAAAAAATTGCTAGATTTCTTTAAAACTTTCTCCCACAAACAGTTTTTTTTTTAGAGGGTAGGGGTTCATTCCCTTTTTTAAACTGCTGATTCAATTAAATAATTTATAATGAAGAAAAAAATTTTTAGGATAAATTAAATATATAACTGTTGAAAGTATAAGTTCTAACGTAATCAATGATATTAGCATTTCAAAGGAATTTTTTCTATGCTACGAACAGCAGTTTGGTCAGCCACTCTGAGCATGCTCAAATGATCGCGCAAATAGCATGTGCGGAATCTTTACTGATCTCAAATCTTCGAAAATATCTCGTACAATCCTCTTTTCACCGGATTCTTCACCCTCTTATCAATATAATTGCATTTATAACAATTTGTGACTCCTCCCTCAAGAATGCTAGCCACTGTCTGCCATTGTTTTGAATCAGTTGAACCACTCTGTTATGTGTGTTGTTCCCAAAGTATATCCTCCAAACACTTGCTAGTGGGAGCGGTGTTTCGACGTTCTTAGATCTTCCCTATATTATGTCACGTGACATAACAAGCGCTGTTAACTACATATCATACTCCTCTCGTGAAGTTGGTGGATTGGGAAGAGAGGTGGGAGGCCCCTGACCCTCACAATTGGGTTGGAACCGAGCAAAACCGTACTGTCACCTACATGGTGCTCAAAGCTAAGGATAACGACAAGCGTAAAAAATCTAGCCCTTAGACGCGATGAATTTCGTGAACCTTGATCTGATGTTACTGTCGATCAGGTGGCATAAGCAACAACAACAACACGATATCAACGTAAATCAGAGTATCAAAACTTCATCAAAATAGTCATGCTGGTAGACTACGAAATGGTGTAAAATCTAAACTGTGATGTTCAACAGACAGACAGGAACTTAGCAGGACAAATAATTTCATGTGTATACACTTTCCTACGACATTCCTGCAAAAATTCTCCCCAACCCTATGCCGTCTTTCTTTTATTACAGTCTTACCCCACTGCTATGGGCTAAAACGAATATTTACCCTCCAAGGAACTCGGGGTGAACGATCAAAAATTTATATCGGAGGTCAAAATCCACAGTTAAGTCAAAACTAGCCACTTCAGTCTATTTCAGCCCCGTGTTGTTCGAACGAGGTATAATTCCCGGGAATACAAAAAGTACGGAAATCTCATGATTTCGCGAGAAGAATTCCTACACACTACGCAAACGGGAGGACTTTGAGCCTCGACGGAAGTAACATGCATTTATCTTTGTCTCTACACAGCAGTGGACTGATAGCAATTCATATTTTGGTCTCACTAAAGAGCTTCTGCCTTCAGTTTCAAAGTGAAATATTAAATATAACTGCGAAACTGAAATCCATATTGTATAATAATGGGATGTCTTGATAATGTTTAAGCAAATTGGAAGAAAAAAATTTTTCATGTCAAAAAATCGAATCAAAACATTGTCTACTTAAAAATCTCTTCCTGTTCTCATCGAATAGTCATTTGCTTCAGTCAGAATGATGTGGTTAAAAAAAATTTCACCCTTTATTTCTCGTGCCCTAATTTTCCGGGTCGGGGTGTTCAAAATTAACGCACCAAAAAAGATCGGAAAAAATTTTGTTCCTAATTTACATATCCGATAGCAATTCCGGACGATTTTTGTTTAATTGGAGGTAGTTGGTTTACTTAAGAATAATTCATTTTAAACTACATTTATTTTTGTACAATTTTGCTGAATGAACAATAGAAACTCTACTTTTGCTATTTTCTTGATTAATTATGCGATTGTTCAGGAGTTAAGATACGGTTGGAAAAAAATGAAAACCTTAATTACTAAAACTTTTAAAAATGGTTTTAAAAATTGGAATAAGGAAAATAAGTAGACAAACACTTCTATTTATCTTTTCGTTATTTTTCAAACGTATTGTACAGCATTAAAGTGAATACTCTGAGCTACTAAAGAATAATTTGAAGGCTTGTTAATTTAACATGTGTGTGTGTGAATTCAAGATATCTTCTTAAACAAAGCAGATATACTCAATGGACTAAATTCATAACGATGACATAATGAAAGCAAATACGCGTTCTCCAATGAATTAAAAATTGACACTCAACTAACTTCTACTTGTTGTTCTATTTGTAAAATTTAGATAAAATTTCGAATTTCGTACTTGAATAAAAATGTTAAAATCTTATAAAAAATTTTTATCAAAAAAATTTTAAAATTTAAAAATAATCTTATTTTATACATGTTCATTTAAATCAAGTTTATTTTGCTTCCTTATGCACAGTATTGTTGTTGCAATATTACTTTGCTTCCTTATATGGTCATAAGCTGACTGCATGTAACTGGTTCAATCCGAGAAGCATGATGTTTGTTTTAATCCTTTTTCTTCTTTTTATGCCTTTTACATTGGTTGCACTTTATAATGTTGTTAAAAAAAGTACTTTTTAAAAGAAAGTTTCTGCAAAGAGCAAACGTTGGCAACAACGAAGCATATTAGCTAGGAACACATGATCCCTTTATCATGTGACGTTAGTCATGTGACTATGACGTCACATCAATTTTTGAAGTGATTGGTTAGAAAAACGTAACTGTCATTATCACGTGATTATGACGTCACACGAATATAGCCCATTGAAAAGTTTAACAACAACAACAACAAAACCTCGGCCTTTTTCGAAAAAGAAACTTTTTATAACAGCGAGTTTACCTCATCAAGTAACATTTTGAACAATTTCTATAAATGGCATCTGTTTCGTACATTTTATTTTCCTTGATATTGAATTTCAAAGTATATGTCTGAGGTCAAACAGGCGTAACTAACTCATGGCAGATTCGAAAATTGATAAAAGTATGATAAAATTCTAAAATAGTTTTTTTTATATTTATGTCGCGTGCGCTTTTAATTTTTTTAAGCACACGATTTGCTATTTAGATAGATGCCACTTTTCCACTTAAGATACATTTTCAGATGTAATTGGAGAATAACTATAGCAAAATAAGAGCAAGTGAAACGTTGTGCTGAAAGAATTATCTTCTAGTTGCTCTGATAGCTGCCAAATTACATGTTTTTGGATGAGAATTATTTTGAGTCTTTTATTTCTTTGATTTTGCTTATGAGCGGTGAAGCGTGATCTTAATATGAAATTCAAGAAAGGTTTTTTTGGATTTTGTCATGATGCTTTGATATGCTAGGTCAGGGGTCGGCAAACCACGGCGCTTTGCACAGAAGTTTGTAAGTTTTCAGTTTGTCTCTATGAATTATTAAAAAAGATTATTATGCCTGTAAAAAAAAATGTTTCCTTTTCTCTTTTTTCCTTATAATTAGTTAGTGAAAAACTACCTATACTTATTTTCATATACATTTAAATATTTGACTGGTTAAAGATATTATTTAAGTGGTATCTATATAAGCCAGTAACTGCCTCTGGCCAGAAATGATCATTTTGGTTCAGTGGTAAGTTATGTGCTTACGGAACGACAGGTACCGAGATCGAATCTCCTTCGGGGTCTTGAAAGGAGGAAAAAAGATGATGGGAAATTGAATGTTTTTGGTACATGTAAATTCACACACACACGAGTTTCCTCTAGGACAAAGGTGGGCTGCTTGTTTTGGCTCGCGGGCCACATTGTGGGAGCGGAGGGTACCGAAGGGCCGTATCTTTTTTAAATGATTGCATTCACATAAAAAAATAATGTAAGTTAAATAGTGTAATAATGTAGTTCAATTTATTTACTATGCTGATTCCCTATTGTCTATAGCTGTATAAGCACATTTAATTTTAGAATCAGTTTAATGAGCCAAATGTACCCTATCAAACTTTTCTACAATTTTTTTTTTTAATCAGGAGTGTGATTACTTGTTTAAATCTGATGACAACCCCTGAACGTTTATGTCATCTTGTTGTATGTGCATCTGTAGTTATTCTTGTTGATCTTCATGCAAGAAAAACTTTGCTCACAAATATATGCTGACTAAAATATAAAGAACAATGCCCTAACAAATTTCTTCATACTAGGAAATTTTTCCTCTGACAAAGATTTGTAAAAGTCAATGCCGTAGCATTAAACATTTCCTTTACTCTGCGATCTGACTGCAAGTCAATAAGTTCCAGCTGTAGCTCCTCCGATGTTGTGTCAATATCAACAGCAATGTAATTCTAAGGTACTTATCAATATGGGATAACTGAGCCAACTGAATTTCGGCTCAGTCTTTTTACAATCCTAAAACCTTCTCGAGACCTCGTTCTCCAAGCTCTGCAGATGATCTCTTATAGAAACACAATTAGTTATTTTACTTTCCAAATAAATGAATAAAGAAATTCTGCTTTCCTAATATTGAAAATGCAAGACGAATCCTTGATCGCGTGTGGGAAAGAAATCTCTGTTTAAAGCGGATTTTCTGACTATCTTGAAGGGACGCAAACAAACCTCTTTGTGGTCCCCACGTGGCAAGCAAGCCGTTACTCACCCACCCCTGCTCAAAGAGCTTTCTGAAAGACATTATGAATATGACTTTCTTTTCTTACTGTTGAATTATTCTTTTAGAATAGCTTGCATCGTCATTATTAGTTAATTGGGAATATTTAAAGAAGTAAGAATTAAAAATTATATCAATATCGTGATTTATTTATCAAAGTCCTTAAGAATTATCTAAGCACTTACATTATATACATGTAATTCTATACAAAGCATAGAAAAAACAAACACAAAGGCTTAAGGGCAAAATATTTTGAATCATTCAATACATTAAAAAGAATACTTCTGCGTACTTTATCACTACAATGAGCATCAAAGAGTAACAACAAAATATTTAAAATCATTAAATTCATATGTTAATTTAAATCATTTTTAAAATAAATAAGAAAAAACGACTAAAAATATTAATTATATCAATCAGCATTTATATAAAAGCACAATACACAAAAACATCGTACAACTTTTTCTCATAAATTATACACATTTGTAGTATAAAAATAATTTGCACTCACACACACACATATATTTAAAATCGAAGCGTTTGTTTAAATAAAAGAATCTTTCAGAGGTCAAAATTAAGGTATTAAATGCATGTATGGTATACTTTAAGATGTTTTGAATTCTCTCATAAAATTCTAAAAAACTTCAGTTTTTCTAATAAATTGGGGGGAAATCTTGAACACAACGTTCAATGCTCTTCCGCTATTAGAATCCCAAAACAAAAAACAAAAGATAAAGAATTTCTGAAAATCGTTAGCAAAATTTCCGTCTTCCGTTTATTTTAATATATCATATTTTAATACGATTCTTTGTTCCGTCAGCATAGCGAACATTGACTGGCAGGCAGGAATGCGTTTGAGTTTCACATCAGTTATTCGCTGCATTACGAAGCCACGCCACGTTTTTTAATAGAATAAAACTCATGTAGCGTATCTACAACTCAACCCAACTAGTGCCAAAGAAGTAGAAGCGATCGAATGTTTGACGAAATTAAAACGGCATTCTCTGCGTGATAGACATAACAAATTCAAAATGCCGGAGGTTTTTATCGTCGATGATTTATTTTAGCATGTTTCGTGACCATTTAATTTTTCGTCCTTGCTCAAAATTCGTTCGTTTGAATGTCATTATTTAACAGTATATATGAAATTATGAAGTATTCTTTGTTTTTCAGATGTCAAAATACTCTTTTGTGAGTTTTCACGCAATAATTAAGGGCTCTGCATGTTTGTGTGTGCCGCAATTTTAGAAGAAAAAAAATTAATTGGACATTATGCAAATAAGTAACTTTAACTTGATAATGAGCTTTACACTCTGTGAAGATTTTTTAAAAATATGAATCAGATAGTTTTAATGGTTTTACATTTCTTCTTATATAAATAACATCGCATTTTTAACAATTTATTTTTTAAAAACATAATCTTTAACCTCTTTTTTAAAAAAAAATTAAATAAATTTACTTTTACAACGTTTAAAAATAACGTCGTTGTTTTAAATCAATTCTCATATTTTTCAAATTGTTATTTCAAATTAAGGTACTTTTGCGTTTCGCTGGCGCAAGCGATAAAGTCGCCAAAAATGATAAAACCGAGGCCAAAGGGAAATAATCCCGCTGGTAACCTTTTACCGCCACATTTCAAAGCAAGTCGCTGTCTTTTCTTATCAGAAACACCTTTTTCATAATACATCAAAAATAGATGAAAAACCAATGTGAACTAACAAAAATAACATTTTTATGTGTGTATATGTTGTCGCCAAAACGCTTGCTTGGCGCGATTTGCACCGGCGAAATGGAAAAGTACCCCCAAATCAGTAATTTTATCATGTCATTGATTTTTAAGCTTCATGATGTTTGACAAATATTTTACATTTTTTTTAACGATTTTAAATTGAGTATAAAATAATGAATAAGACTCTCCCTTTACTGATTTTTTGAAAAATTATTTGCGAGAAAGATGCTGATTTCCTATTAGGCATTTTTAGAAATCAAACCGAGTGCTTCGTATCAATTTTGAACATTTTCTATATATCTATGATTCTTCTTCATATTTACCTTCTATATTGTCATTTTCTTTCAACTTTAACATTCTTTAATGGTGTGCTCAGAAATCGGTTGTTTGTGTGTTTATAACATGGAAATAAAAAATATAATCTATATATATATATAAAAAATTGTCATTATGTAATGAGTTTATTTATTAATCTTGCACACGAGAACAATAATAAAAAAAGCAGTCAGTATTCAATATTATGGTTACAAATTGGCAGTAAGGCGCATTTTTCAGTTCAATCAATTAATTCAAGCTCAAAGATGAACACAACTTTACATCATAAATGCGTATCTGAAAATTAAAGGGGCACTTTTGTATTATTTGTGATCGAACCAAACACAATTGAGAACAGAATATATGCAAGGATTGATAGACCATGTACAAAACTATATAGAAAAAGATGTCTCTCATAAAAATAAAAAATAAAACATTTTTCCCTTGATGATGCAGAATTGAAAACTTACAGCCAGAGCAAATTAGAAAAGAAAACGAAGCACGATAGAGCTTACCATGTAAATGTTAGAGCCGGAAAACGCAAATAAATTAATTAGGCTTATATGAAGATGAATATTTGGACAACGGTGTTTTTTAAATTTGAAGAGGCACTACTTTTTTTGAAGTAATAATTAGAACTATATAATGCAGGCAAATTACAGTTTTACTATTTGAGCAATGAGTATGAACAGTGTTATAATTTGTACAAAGCCCTTATAGTATATTTTTAAAAAATCAAGATTTTCCCATGTAACAGAGAAACTGAAAATTTTGACTCGTGTTTGTATGATACAAGTAAAACAAACATTATAGACGTTTAATAAAAAATTGAAAAATGAAATATGAGTTTATTTGATTGTTTTCATACTTGTACACCCTCAGGAAGTATAATTATCTTTCAAGCCCCGTAACTCCTCCCTCAGAGTTGATTTTCGCAAAACTCATTTTAGCGGATCTCTACTAAACAAAACAAACATGGTTGGCAAATTTGAAAGTAGGTATGTCTAATAGTTAAAAAACAGGAATTTTCATCTATAGCACCCTGCAACCCCTCTGGAGATTGGATTTCCGCAAAATCGGTTAGAGCATTTACTATTAGAGAATCTCTACACAACAAAAGAATTGTGCGTGCTAAATTTCAAGTTTGTAGGTCTAATAATTCAAAAACAGAACTTTTTTTATCTATAACATCCTCCTTAACCAACTCCGTGAGTGTAGCTTTCCATAAAACCTATTCTTGGTGGATCTCTACTCAACAAAAGAAACATTTTTACCAAATTTCATGTCTGTAGGTCTAATAACACATAAAAATAATTTTTTTTATTTATACGTTGTGACGGGTCTATCCGCGTTTACTCAAATGCTTATCCTCTTGAGAAATATTGGGTCTTTAAAAATTATTTTATTATAAATCTTCCCCCCCCCGAAGAAGAAGATGTGAGTATGCAAATTAGGACTTGAATATAAAGATTAAATTTTCAGGTTAGAAGGAGATGGAGGTTAGTCTGCTAACGGCCAGCAGTGATTGATTAAACGTGAAGTGAGGCGTGGATACTTCGTAGCTGATTATTGTAATATTAAAGTTGACGATTTGTCAATTAGGAATCAAATTAGATTAGGTCGCTAAGAATTAGAAGGTATTGCCTAGATGTAAGTGATCTGTTTAATTATAGTCTTCTCGTATCTTGTCTGCCTCGCTATTGTTTTCCATATTTAGTATTCGGGTGTATCACTTAACTTTGATTTATCGAACTTGCGTTGTTGTTCATAACTGAGAATAAATTAAAGTTATATTGATTATGGCTAATTTTCCTTCCGACTCTCTCACACTAAGGGATGACTTAGCTCATCCCTTACAACGCCCTCGTAACCCGTATGAAACCTGTTCTTAGCGGATCTCTGCTCAACAAAAGTAACACGCTTACAAAATTCAAGTCTGTAAGTGTAATAGTTCCATATATCTCGTGATGAGCTAGTGAGTCGCTTCTCTCTTATATACGAGCATGTAGATATTTGCTCGAAAAGAGTAACGTGCAAAGATAACGGTCTTCATTTTCGTGGTTTCAAAATATATTCTGCGTTAAAAATGGGTAAGTTCTGAACAAGAAAATTCTTGCTCTAGGAAATTATTTTCATATGGCTGGACTGTGGCCTTACAGTGGGTTCCAAGTCATGTTGGGCTCCCCGGCAATGAGAGGGCTGATCAAAAAGCCAAGCAGGGAGCCGAGTCGTCTCAACCGGAAGTCCCCATGACTCTCAGAAGAGCAAAGAGCATCATTTCTACATTCATTGACAAATTTACTACCGTGGCCCAAAAAACCAAGAGCCTTGGGAAACTGTGGCCACTGTGGGTCCAATCCCGAGGCACCTGGAGAGAGCCGAGGCTGTTGCCCGCTTTCGCCTAACCACCGGACATGACTTTCTGGGAACACACCTCCACTGGCTTGGCTTGGCTGCTGACGAGGCCTGTTCACTCTGCGGCCATACCAGAATGGATGGAGACCACCAGCTCCAAAACACTGGACTTGATGAATACCCGACTGACGACATCGCTAGTCGGTACTGGGAGGCTCGGCGTCAAATGGCCAAGAAGCCAAGAACGGGCGCTGGATAGATAAATAAATAAAATCTAGGATATTATCATAACAACAATCATAAATTAAGACCTCAAAAAACACCCCACACGAGTTTTAAAATGAGCTAAATAGAAGAACTTAGGTTACATCAGCGTTTCTCAAACTGTGAGGCGCGCCTTCCTAGAGGGGCGTGATAACTCTATGAGAGGGGTGCGAGCATATTGAAAAGTCGAAAACTAAAGATTGAGAAAATTACTAATTTACTGAAATAAAACAAAATACATTCTGACATAATAAAAAATAAAAGACACATTCACACTGATATAACGCACTAAAAAATGTATCAGTACTGCACAATGTATTTTATAATTAATTTAGCAATACTAAGTTAAGAACAAGTTTAACAATTCCCAGTGGCCCCATGATCTTGTCATACACAAAATTACATACAAAAATTAACACTTATCTTGATAATTTGCATGGTTTATTATTAATCCTTGGCTGCCGATTAAAATTTATGCAATTTGCTCCCCAATACCACCGTTTTCCAAGTAGGCGTGCGTATGTGATGCATTGGGAGGAGGGAAGAAAAAGAATAAATAAGCAAGTCCTCTGAATTAAGTAAATCCTTCGCAAACACTGTCAAGTTCCATTTATAGCATTCCATTGCCTTCGGAATAATTTTATGAATAGCAGTGCACAGTAAAGATCATGCTTCGGAAAGACGTATATATACGTTCAGTGGAAATAACGCTTTGGTTGAGCGAAACGTTTATATGAGCCCTTAAGAGGTTTAAGTCGTATTGTAGCTTTAGAATCAAAGTATAGTATTATTGAATTCAATACATTGTTATTGTATAGAGGGGGCGTGATGAGAATTATGATTGAATATTGGGTCACCAACATTGGAAGTTTGAGAAGCACTGGGTTACATATCAAACAGAAATATTTTACTTCCTGCGCATGTAATAATAAACATTCGTTAATGCTCACGGAAAGAGTACTGCAAAAAAGGTAATGGTCTTCTATCAGGTTTTCCTAGTAAATCGCATTCTATATTAAAAAAAGTAGGCGAGTTTTGAATGACACAATCCATGCTCTGGGAAAATATCATTACAATTAAGAACCAGAAAATGCCGAAGGAAATATCAAACATGAATATAGTTACAAAAAATGTGCCAAGGAGCTAGCAAAATGAAAATGATAAGCAAAACAGAAAACCGCCAAGAATTGAAATCACTGAAGCATTATGAGGAAAACTGGAAATATTTAAGGAGTTGAGAGATGAAGCAAGGATATTCTAAGGAAATACTAAATGAATAGAAGTGAGACGTCTTTATTATACTTCATTATTGCGGTTTGTAACAACCATTTTTGAACGGTGAAACGTTCTTGAGCTTTTTCCCTTCCACTTCCTGCTCAAAAGGTGACAGGAAATCATATTGATGCTAGTGATGTTTTACATTTATTAGCGCGTTTTTCACGTAGTGTAAAAAAAAGCGCTATTAGGACGCAAATTTCGCCTTCGTCCTCGTCTTCGTCTTCGTTCCATATTTTGTCGTACCTTTTTCTCAGCCAATAATTAACCGATTGACCTCGGGTTTTCGGCATTTGGTCGCATTTGTGCCCTAGATGAGTCGAGTTATAATTAAATTTAATAATTAAAAAAAAAATTTTTTTTGTTAAAAAATTTTTTAAATTAAAAAAAAACATTTTTTTTTAAATATAGTACACACACTACTTTCTGTTAGTAAAAAGTTCATTAGTTGCATTATTGTAAAATACAACATGTGAAAAACGCGCTAAAATTACTTGGCCATGCCAATGATTGATATCTTGTTTCTTAATCTTTCGCCCAAATCAGATTTGTAATAACAACTCTAGTTAAACTTTCTTACTTTTTTTTGTGTGCCGCCAAACCACCAAATTTTTTCAAGATTATTTGTTATACTCTGAGGGAAAGAAATTCCGGAACTGAATCACTCGGCCGTTTTTTAGAAATAAACTATACATAAAATTATTATTGACCATTTGGCAACACTAGAGGAGAGAGCTATTCATTACTTTCCAAACTCAAATAAAGCCCTCGTGTGGCTGAACAGTGCGACGGCTTAGTATTCAATCACTCACCCAAACTCAGATATTAAGAAACAATAAAAAAAATTAAGTCAATTCCTACTTTGAATGGATGAATAGAAAGTATTTTGTTAACGATTGAAAATTTGAACAAGATATAGAAATATATATATATATGTATAAGGAGGGAGTGAACTAATAGTAGGAACTGAAAAAAGAGCATGATTTGTCTGCATTGTTGTAAGAATGCACACCCGGTTTGGCTAGTTTGACTGAAAAAGTGGTTTTCGACGCCAACTCTTGTCATTGTTTTAGCAGTTACATTGCTACAACAATGGAGACGAATCTAAGTTGGCGTCAAAAACCAGTAATTAATTTAATTAATTAACCGGTTTTTTACGAATTAATGTTTGAAAAACCTGAATAAACATCAAGTGTCATCCACTACAAGTTTTAAAAAAATTATTTGAACTTGATTGGATGAATAGAAAGTATTTTATTAACGATTGAAAAATTGAACAAGATAAAAAATAAATGAATAACTATGTATATATGTGTATATTGGGAGATATTGAGCTAACAGTAGGAATTGAAAAAAAATTGATTGGCTTCGTAATCCATTTGTAAAAACGGATATATCTGTATATGCATTAACTTTGAATGAAGAGGAAGAACTAATTAAGCACTGTAATAATCGAGATTTAATTTCAAAACATTCGGAAGAGTCAATTAATTAATTTTGGATTGAAGTTAGAGGCGATTATCTCATAATAGCCAAAAAAGCTTTAAAAATATTATTATTATTCACTACATCTTAGTAGTATAAATTCGGATGTGTTCAATATTAACAAATATAAAAATGAAAAAAAGATCGAAAAAATTTTAAATATAAATGCTGAAATGAGAGTGGCAAATTCATTTTTACGACCAAATACGAACAAAAGTATCAAAAATCATGCAGCTCAAACATCACATTAAATGTGTATTCTTACAATTAATTCGTAAATAATTACTCAATAAACATTTTGTTGTCTTTGTCGTACATATAGTTTCATATAACATTGAAAAAGATTATCATAAACTATTTTACATAATGTATTACAGATAAGTAAAATTCTATTAAACTGATTTTATTCTAAGCATGCCGCCAAATTTCGAAATTGTTTAAAGTGTACCGCAACAAAGAAAATGTTGAGAAACACTGTTCGAATGTTGCAAAGAAAACATAGCCTTATTCCATCTTTATATGTATCCTTAGAATATTTTAATACAATGTGTGTTTAACAATACTGTAATAAACATGATTTGAGTGATAGGAACCTATATATAAAAGGCATTTTTAAAATTGCATAAAGAATGTCGAGCTGTAAGGTATGGACATGAAACATGTAGAGCACAAAAAAAAAATAACTGTAAGATATTTAAAATTATTTAAAATATAACACCCCAATTGTATCGTAAATTTTCTAATTGCAATGTTATTATTATCATTTCAAATTAAAAATTCTCACTCGACTAAAAATAGATCTGAGTATATAAAAAAGGTACACTTCAGTTCGCAACATTAAAAAAATATCTCAAGTATGAATAATCATTAAGAAAAATGAACTGAGTTGTGTGAAAAAAAACCACAGTTTAAAAAAATAAAATAAATAATAATAAAGTAACAAATAAAAATTATCTTCGAAATTTTAAAAAAAAAGTATTTCTATATGTCATGCATTGACAAATATATAACATTAAATACTTTACATCTATTGGAATCATATCTTGTGTAATTGAACTATTTAAAAAATAAATGATATGTGATAGTTTAAGTCTTGAAGATGAAAATTTGATATATAACGATGACAGTATGATTAATTTGTCTATTTTTTGTCAAACAATGTATGTCTACATTTTTTTTAAAAAAAATTTTTTCATTTTTTGCCCTAATTTAATGATGAATTGGTAAGAAATCGTATCTCTTATTGTGGTAAAAATTGAAACAATGTTTGACATCTGACAATGGCAACTCTAAAACAATCAAACTTGTCCCATTATTTCTTATTCATCAAAGCATAATTATCCAAACAACAAAGTCACGATGAATTAAATAACTAAAATTCTGTCGAAAATCGTCTGCTCGTATAGTAATTTCAGCTTCTAAATTTTAAAACTAATTGTTTTATTCATTTTAATCAACTTTTTTGTTGTGTTTCGATTATTTTTATTGTATTTTTACGACAATTTTGGAAGGAAAATGTTTTATTTTTTATAAAAATTATTACTTTAAAATTAAAATAAGATACTATACAGCTCTGAACAATGGTTATGTCTAAATTCCGTGATTGATCCAAGTCAATTTGCCACTTTATTTAAATAAAATGATCGATAAAACGATTATTTTGTTCACTTCAGTATCGTTTATTGACTAAAGCATTTTCATACATGAAATAAATTGCAATTATATTGTCTTGAATTGCGTGTGCCATTATAAAGACATTTTACTCTAATTCTTTTGTCAATCTTACTTTTTTGTCATGTATCTTTATTGTTTAATTATTTGTCAATTAAATTTAGTAAGAGTGACAATAACAAGAAACTCTTATGATCTAATTTAATGCTTAATTTATTACCATACTTGGAAAAAGCTCTGTTTTATTTCGAACATTAAAACTGGTTTCATATTTTATAGAATGGTACAATTGAAAATAATAGAAATATCCATGTATACATAAAAAATATACCGAAAACAGATAATTAATATTTACCCACATTTCTTCGGAAATATTTATTTGCTATATTTGTTATTTGTACAAATTTTTAATTTACACAAGGCAAACAAAATCGAAATTCAATAAAAATACTGAATTTTACTTTTAATTATCATCTTAAGCTTAAAAATTAGAATCAGTTTTTGAAAAACATTCATTATAAATTCCTTTTCCTTCTTCTATGAATTTTCTTAAAAAATAATAGTGTTGTTGAAATATGGTGTATGGTTTAAAAAATTATTTGAGTGTGCTTAAAATTCAGATGGCTATAACACAAAAAGAAAGAGAAAGCTTTATATCGTAAATGTGAATGCATAAAAGAATATGCACATATAAAGATTTAGAAAGAATTTCTGTAGATTTTTTAATAGAAATTAATAAACATATCTCAAAACAAAGGAATCGCGTAATAAGGCTGAAAATGATAATTGTAATTTAGATTTAGAGCCAATAAGAATACCACTTGTTCTCTTTCGACAGCAAAAGAGATAAAATACAGCTTATGATTGGCCAATCCTTTTTTAACAAGCAAAATATACTTCGCAAGTCTCAATTAGAGAAAATTACATAGCTATATATATAGCTTCGTATTTGAATCGAACTTAATAACCACAGGCTTTTGGAAAACAGATGCAATCGAAATTGAGTAATGTAGCTTACAAGAAAAATAGTTTGAAATGATTAAAAGGAAAAGAACTAAGCGATTCAGACCTTAAATTAGAAGATTAATTTTTTTATGCTTATTTTTTCATAATAAAATGCTACTAAGCAAAGATGGGAAGAATTTTAAATAACTTTTAAAATTACAGCGTGCCTTCGGCAACGCATAGGATAAAGTTAAGTGCTACATTGTGGATAAAAAAGGATACATGTGATAATTATATTTTCAAAAAAAATTAATCAACTTTTTTATACTATGAAATTTTCTTTGATGATTATTGACAACAGATACCAGTCGTAACTGCTTTATTTTAAAAATGCATTCTTTCATTAAAATTAAGACATTAAGATTCATTATAATTATAAAAAGATTTTTCATAGCTAAACTTAAATTACTATCAAAATTACACAGACTCAAGAGGAAAATGCCGAGATGGGAAAAAATCGTCTGTGTGCATACCGTGTATTTCCAAATATAAGCCAAAAGCTTGTTTTTTCTTCAAAAATTTATCCAAAATTCATAACTGAAAATTTTTTTTTGTAATTTTCAAGCATGTTGCCATGAGAGTGAGAATGTTGCCTAATATAAAGAATATTTTCCTAAACTACGTCATTTCTAAGGCTAGTAGATCCTTATATTCGCCGACCCGCTAATTTTCACTTTAAAATGTTCCAAAACTTTTTGACTACGGTGATTAGGACAGAATCTATGTTGCCTCTATCCCGTTTGATTAGCAACTAATTTTAAGTGACCCAAAATCTTGCAACAATCCTATAGACATGGTTTTCTTGATAAATAATTTCTAATAAATAAACCCATATAATTGATTAATGGCTACATAATTCTCGTATTGATTGCTCAACCTAATTCTAATTAAATTATGTAGTGAAAATGAATTATGCAGCATATTAATAATATCTACTTTAAAAGTAAAAAGATGTAGTTTACATTTCTAATCCTTCCACGGATTTATTAAATTTTGATTGATTGAAATATTGGAAAACAAGATTTTAATTAATATTCTAATTACTATCTTCACTAATCATATTTATACATGTCCTTTTGAACTAACCCACTTTTTACCATTTTGAATTTTATTAGCATAATCATACTCAAGAACGGGTAAGGGGAAAATGTTTCTTAAAAAAATATTCTATTAACGTTTCTTATTCCAAACCAACTTCAATCTGATTACAATTGACCTAGGTAAGGATGCGTAACTTCAAAACGGAGAGAAAATGATAGCTTAATTGTATAAACAAATCGAGTTTTAATTCCTAACAGTATGTATTTAGCTTCCTGCATGTTTCATCAGCATCTTAATAACTCTCCATCTTTAAGTATTCGAAGCATCTTTATTTCGAATGCGAATCTGAATAAAAAAAGGTTCAAGGAAAAAAATCCGACACGTTTATATTCGACAATAAGGAAGGCCATTAATATTTGCTCTCAGAACTGTTAGTTCGTGGACTGAATACATTTTCACAGCAATCGAGAACTTTAATGGCTATTAAGTATATTTTATGTACGCATCCACGTTTTGAGTTGAGATAACGATGGTGTTGTCGAAAACGCGGGAAAAAAAGAAAGTAAAAACATTATTTTTAAAAAGGAATTTTCTTTTCCTAAAACATGCAGGTATGTAAAAATACTGCAAAAACATGCGCCTAAATGTTGGATTTAACTCATTAGCATTTGTTTTTCATAATTTAGTTTTGATTTGGAAATAAAAAATATATATTTTGCAAGAGAGAAAAAGATTTCAAATCCTCCATATGTCCCTTGGAGGTAAGAAATAGCTGAGTCTTTTGTTTTGAAATTCTATTTCTAAAAAATAAATTTTTGTTCCGGATAGCAGGTGGTTAATAATATACGAAAACCAACAGTTCTTTGTGTTGCTGTTGTAATTCTATTTTATATTTTAACAGCCATTTTCAAGATGTGTTTTTCGTACACTTTTCATGTGATTCATTTTAATTTAAATCGTATTTATTATCTTATAAGATTTATTAAAATTAATTTTAAAAAAATGGTTACAATTTATCCGCGTCTTAAAAAGCCAAAGATTTTTGGGTACTTTTCCGTTTTGCCGGCGTCAAGTAGGCTTCATGGGCGACAATATACACATAAAAAAAGTTATAAATGCTCAAACTCTCTCTATATTTATCTTGTTCAAATTTTCAATCGTTAATAAAATGCATTTTAAAGTACTCAATGGAGCTGAAATTTTATATACACGATTATTTTGGATGACAATACAGTAAATTAATTATAATCAATAAAAATTAATTGATCAAACTAAGTATTCAAAGAATTACAAATACAGTTACATTGGCATCATTTTTGGTGACTTAGTGACCATTTTAGCGAATTGTGTCTAAACCTGAAAAGGCTTTTTTTTCTCACATTTTAAAGCGCTCATTTGAGCTGAAATTTTCTATACACTATTGGTTTTGGGGTAACAATGCGATAATTTAATTATAATTAATTAAAATTAATTGAATGAGATTAATTATTTAAAGAATTACAGATACAGGTACGTTTGCCTCATTTTTAGCGACTTGGGTTAAGACTTTAAAAGATTTTTTTCTCTCAGGTTTCAAAGCATTCAGTTGAACTGAAATTTTATAAACGCAAATGTTTTGGATCACAATACGATATTTTAAGGATAATTAAGAAAAATGAATTGCCACTTAATGTTGTGATTCTGTCATATGTATGCACGTATTTATATTAATTGTAACTATTTAGTAAAAGAAACTAAAATAATTTTTTTTTATTGATCTAGGAAGGAATTGACTTAAATTTTATTTTATATTACTTGTTTTTTATTGCTCCATACATGAGTTTCCTGTAAATAAAATCTTGTAGACCAGAATGTAGTTTCTATATTAGTAGCTAGAATCATTTTAAAAGTAAATTATTTTTCGAATTGAAAATTCTATTTCACAGAACCCATTAAGAAGCATTAATGGAGAAGTCAATCACCATGAAAGGGCAATAGCTTCTTTGGGTAAAAGTCGTAAATTTCTCTTGGATTATATACTACGTACACGAGAAAATAGTGATCTAACCTCTTGATTTCAAAGAAAGAAATCGTTCTTCATGCTTCGATTTCATGAAAGAAATCATGACTTGAAGAAATGTATGGTATTTACTCGATTTTATCTATTTTGGAATAATGGCCGTGGATTTATGGTAATTCGATAAAATGTTGTTAATTTCAAAGTTTATTGGCATCTTTTTATGTTAACCGACTAGTTATAAAAAAAAAAGTTTATATTATGTTCAGAAGGATGTGATATATATTCAGGATGGGGGGATCTTTGTCTTCAGAAGAAATATGATGTGTGTAACTGCTCTTAAAATAATTTATAACACTCCAGATTGAGATAAAATCATTTGATTCCAATACACGTTTGTCGCAAATCGCCCGAAACCTAGTCAAAAGTATAATTATCTTTTAAAGTAAAATCGCAATAGAACAGTCTAAGAAAAACATTATAGTTTCCAAATATAGCTACTTTCCTAAAAATAAATCGTTCAATCGTCAGTGTGTAAATGATCGCACGATTGCAACTAAAATAATGCTTACATTTGGTATCAGTTGTATTCAAGCATTTTTTTAAATTTTTACATTCAAGCTTTTGTATTAATATTTAAAAATAATCATTCTTAAAATCTTAATTCAAAACTTTTAAACATTAAATAAAGTGTTCTAGAAGTTTTGGAGCAATGACTTTACATAGTATTTGGAAGTTTCTAGGGTTATAATGTGTATTTTTTTTTTGTATTTAAATACCCTATTTCAAAAATTAGTTTAATAAATCGGTACTTTTCCGTTTAGCTGGCTCAAATCTCGCCTAGTTGACTTTATTGGTGACAAAATACAATAAAGGCATAGAAAAATATAAATAAATGTTAGTTCTCGTTGGCTTTTCAACCATTTTTTTGATGTAATATGAAAAAGACGTTTGCGAAACGGAAAAGTACCAAAAAATCAAAAATGTTGATAAACTGCAAATTAAATCAAAATGACAATCTTTATATAGCGATAAAGTCCTACAGAATGAAACACATTATTCATTTAATTGATATAAGGGGTGGATTTTTTTTTGAATAAAACTAATCATTCAAAGGGTCCTTTATGAGATTTTCTTGCTAAATTTTGATTAAAATATATTGAACTTTCAATCAATTGGACTGATTGGTTCCCCCTTATAAATGCCCAATTAAAGTTCATTTAAATAAAGAGAGCTTTTTCTATTCACTGCTCTTGGTACGTACGTATTAGCGTCACCACTTTTAAAATTGCACCACGAGAACCATTTTTCTTGAAATAAAACACGTAGTAATTTTTATTGTTTTGATATCATGGCGCGATTCGCGTGGCACAAATTTTGCTGCGGTGACTCTAATACGTAAGTACCCTGTTTTCCATTGAATAAAAAGAAAATAGTTCTAAATTCAGCGTTCTCAAAATTCATTGTGTAACTGAAAATTCGGTACTTACCGCTGGCGTAGCTAGTACTGAGTGGGCCCCGTATAAAAATTCCTTAGTGGCCCCTTTTGAAAATGGGACTATTGATAACATTTTACAATTTTGTGCTTACACCTGTCAGAGCCCCTGTTGCTTGGGGGCCCATACTATTGATACGGCGATAGTTACGCTTCTCATCTTATATACTGTACCGTCGATCAATTTCTTCAAATCAAAATACGTAGCCATATGCCTCGATAAGTAGCTAACACTGAAAAACGGTCCCGTGCATGCTTCAAACCAATATAACGATGGCAGGATTTGTGTCGACGGTATAATACATAAGTACCAAAAATTATTTTATAAAAACTACTTAACTTTTTATTCCTTTTTTTGAATTTCAAAGAAACATCGATATATTAGAATGAAAAATCTGGACATTTCATTTTTAATTTTTATATTAAATTATAAATGTGAATAAAAGTGTGTAAATTTGTATTATTTGTAAAAAAAGGTATATTATTACATAAAACATTAATATAATTAACAATATCTTTTAAATGAACGATACAAACGAAAGTTTAAACTTAGAAATGTTCATCGCGTTTATTATAATCCTAAAAGGAAATGTAACATTTCCTTTCCTGATAAATTTTTCTTTTTTATCATAAATCTTTTCTCAACTAGCGTCATAAGTTAATAAAGTTCATTCAAATATAACAAAAGTAAATAACGTCATAAGTTTGATTCAAATATGAAACATTTGTGTCGTCAATCAAGTTTCGAAAAAAAACAATTTATTAATTGATAATACGCACTTTTCAGTTCCCATTATATGTCATTTTAGAAAGGTTCCTTTTTTTATGTGCGTAACTCTTAATAACCATGTTCGAAAATTTCTATAGCTTCCAAACATTTTTCTATTCCTTCCGGTAAAAAAAAATAATAATAATTTACCTGTATTATGTGTATTACATTCGTATTTTAAATATTCAGATAACGCAGTAGAATAAAATGCACGTATCATTATTTCAGACAGACGATATTCTCATGAAACGTGAGGAAATTATTTATTTATTCTGAAAGCACGTGATTCAAGCGAAAGAAAAATACATAAAAAAATATTAAAAAATAACTAGTTTTGACTCATATAAAATGAAACAAAATGATTATCGGTGGCCATAATTAACTGAACAAGTTTTGTCAGTTGCTTGTTCATTTATTTGCGAGATAAAAAAAAAAGAATAAAAGGTTTTGTAAAAAAAAAAAAATATTTTATTTGTAAGCTATTAATTCTACGGATATTAAGCTCACTGTAACTTCATCGGAAAATGTTATCACTTATTAACTCAAACACATGAATCGAATTAACACATTTCCATTTAACTAAAGAGAAGATGATCATTAAAATTAAAAAGAAAAAAAAAAGATCATCAGCTATTTACTCTCGCGGCATTCTGACTTGTGTTACAAGCAATAGTGTGCAGAGTTCTCAACGATATCGTTGCCACATCTTCTGTGACAAAAGAAACCGAAGAATAATTGAATGAGTTTTTTTTTCTTTTATTTAGGTAGCGAGTAAGTTACTAATTGTTCAATGCTTTATTAAAAGTCTTTGTTAACAGAGCAATGCCCTTTCTGCAATTGCTTGTTACGATGTTCGTAAGAAGAATAGTTTGTAATAGGTGAAGAAGATATAAGGAAGATAATGTTTTAGAGTTATGAATTTCTTGTGAGAAATAATGATTTTTTTTTCATATGGAGGAATAACCGTTAAGGAACTCATTGATATGTATGTAAAAATGATTTTAAAACAAGTAATATAAAAAAAATTTTAAGTCAATTCCTTCTTTGAATGGATGAATAGAAAGTATATTATTAACGATTGAAAATTTAAACTATATATATACAAGGGGTGATCAAATGAAAAGGTACGAAACGACACGGTGGGTACAAATATATAGACTTTATATTCAAAATATACACCATAGGCCTGAGCACAACGATCCCACTGATGAACAAGCCGCAGGATTTCTTGTTCCCAGAATTCCTGTGGCTGTGACGAGACCCAGTCCTTCCCAGTGTCCTTGAGTACGTCGTCCGAGTTGAAGCGCTTTCCTTTCAGGTGTTTCTTCAGTGGACCAAACACATGGAAATCGCTGGGTGACATGTCCGGACTGTAGGATGGATGGTCCAACGTCTCCCATTGGAACTTGTCCAGTTCCATTTGTGTGACTCTGGAGACGTGTGGACGCGCGTTATCATGGAGCAGAACCACACCCTCCGTGAGCAGCCCCGGTCTTTTGTTCTTGATGGACCTGCGTAGGCATCGGGGTGCCTCACAGTACACATCGGAGTTAATGCTCTTTCTGAGCTCGAGTAATTCTGTGCTCGCATCATTTGGACGCCGCTTTTTATAAGAGCCTTTGCTCTCTCCTGCGCATGCGGGCACCCGCGCATGATCCGATCCCAGTCAGAGTCTCCAATGGCATCCCGAGATGTCTCGCTACATTCTCCCTTGGTGGAATATGCAAATATTTAACTGTTTCATTTTTATGTCGTTTCGTACCTTTTCATTTGATCACCCCTTGTATATATAGGGAGAGAGTGAACTAATAGTAGAAATTGAAAAAAGAGCCTGATTTGTCTGCATTGTTGTAACAATGCACACTCGATTTGGCTAGTTTGGCTGAAAAACCGGTTTTCGACGCCAACTTGAGTCATTATTTTAAGAATTACATTGTTACAACAATGGAGATAAATCTAAGTTGGCGTCGAAAACCTGTAATTAATTAACTGGTAACTAATGAATTAATATTTGAACAAACTGTATTAACATCAAGCGTCATCCACTACAAGTTAAAAAAATTTATTTGAACTTGATTGGATGAATAGAAAGTATTTTATTAACCATTGAAAAGTTGAACAAGATAAATATATCTATAGGGAGAGAGTGAGCTAATAGTAGGAATTGAATAATATACATAAAATGTATGTGAAATTTATATTAATACTTAAATTTAGAGGGGGGGGGGTACTCCCTGTCCACCTATAGGAGAATCAATCCCCATTCTACAAATTTTACAAATGTTTATATTCATTGCTCGAATTGTAGCTTACAAGTATTATGTAGTTCTATTTTTCCCCCAATATATTGTAAATAGGAAAAAAATTAAATTTCAAGTCTTCATCTCTGCATTTTGCATTTCAGTTTAGTGCATCTTCAAAAACACAATGTTCCTAATAACTTTTTCTTCTAAATTACACTGAATTTTTATTCCGTCCAGTGTAGGTTTATTTATTTGGCGCTTGGGACGAGCGCCCAAGGATTTGGGGCCTGAAAGGGCCCGGATAAGCTGAACTAGACCTTCCTGGGATCCGCTAGCGTCAAGGGGGCCTGTAGATCTTCTGCGCCTAGTTCGCGAAATGAGCTTAAAACGGCACTGATTCCGTCTTTGTTTCTGCACCTTGACAGAGCCACAAACAATTCTCCATGGGTCAATACATTTTCCTTCGATGTTGTATATTAACCGACTTTTCCAAAACTCTGACTGTGTGATCCATTAATAGTCTGGAACAGGGATCGGCAACCTATGGCACGCGTGCCACATGTGTCACGCGGTGCGATTCTCAGTGGCACTCTGCCCTACTCGACAAATCTGTCAATATTTGAGTGAATGGAAGTTGATAAATTTGTAATGGACCTTATTTGACAAACACCTTCAGAATTACGGAAATTTACTGAAGTATGAAAAAAATCTGAAAAATAACTCTAAAGATGAATTTTTATAGCTATTTTCTAAATTATTGGACGTCGTTTCAGAAGAGTTTTAAATGTTTGTAGAGAGAAAGTTGCTTATACCAATAGAGCAGCTTTTGGTTCTACATATCTAAGTAAAAAATCTTTCCTCATATGAAAAATATTTCGAGTCTACAAGGAAATTTTTTAACAACTGAATGTTCAGTAACGTGCCAAATTGAAAGTCACATATTATACTCCTGATATTGCAATATGAATATATAGAGGTGCAATTAGGTTCGCATTAAAATTTTTATTTATCTTTTTATTACACTATAATGAAGGAAAATAATTTTTGTTTTAAGCTATTTCTTATTTTAATAAATGCGTGTGTGTGTTTACAAAATACGCAATATATAATAACAATTTTTCTGTTTAAGAATTAGTTATTTTTCTTACTTAGTTTTTGTAAAAAATATCTTTAAATGAGATGAAAAGTTAATATATACAATAAAACTGTATATTTATATTCTTGACCTCTGTTCTCTAACTCTGCATGCATTATCGCTGGAATCGAATTGTTTAAAAAATGTCCTACTGTGGGGAACGCTGAATCATATTAGTAGATTGGTTTGGCACGTCACAGCTTAAAGGCTGCCGATCCCTGGTCTGGAGAGTGCCGATCTTACTAGGAATTGGGTACATTTCATTACGAATGTCATATCCATGTCTCCCTCGAGTGTCAAATGTGATTCTTGGTATGCATACAATTTCGCCTTTCCTATCTCCTGCAGTATATTCTTCTGAGTATTTTTCACTACCTATCTAGTGCTGTTACACACTCCATTGGTAATGCTTAAATTTCTTAGCAGCAGGATGACACATCCTAATCTGAAGCTGAGTTTAGCGGGTAGCGTTCCCGGTGGAGTTGATGGAGTGATGATAGCTATTCAGGCGGATACTGTAGCATAACAATTTGTAACCATAATATTGAGCAAAACTTACTGCCTTTTTTATTATTGTTCTCGTGCATGAGATATATAAATAAATTTATTACATCGTCATGAAAAACTTTTTTTTATATTTAGAGGGGAAAAGAAAGGAATTTTAAACATTTGCTCCTTTAATTCTCGATATATATGTTACCGTTAAAGTGTGAAATCCATTATTACGTAGAACAACTAGGTATTTCATGAAATAACTAGACAAGTCAGTTAAAGCATATAAAATTATTGAATTCTACGATTTAACTAGGTATTCTAGAAAATAACGATTACTTGATCGCTAAAGTATGAAACATGTCACTCGAAAGTTCTCTGAAATGGTTCTAGATTTTTTCCGATTTGGAACAAGAGATGGCCGAAATCTGCTTTCGGCAGGGGAAGGCTTACACACTAAAATATCAATCCTCATATTAATCCTATGGTGCCATTTTTTTTTTATGATTTGGGGTTGATATTTGGGGGATCGATAGTACTACCTGTTTGGTTAGGAAGTACAAGGATTCAACGCCCCAGGTGTCTTCCCCCCCTGGACAGCATTTTGCCAATAGCTTGACACCAGAGCCTCTCGGTCCACTAGGACCTAGCTCATTCGATCCCTCTGTCTCCATTGTATATTCGCACCAAATTTCTTGTTTATAGCGTCTTTCCTTGTATTTTATTTCAACGTTTTAAACTTTTAAAAACTTTAAAAACTTTTTTTAAATTTGTAATATTTTGATATGTATTTGAGTCTCGGCTTTGAGATTTAAACCACAGATCACCCTCGGCGAGACCCATCCCTTTATCCTCTTAGTCCTCTTTTGGTAGGCCTAGGGGGCTCCAGCACTAAAATATCATGTTCCTATGTTATTCCTAAGGGGTTGGGTAAAACTTTTGCCCCTCCCTTTTGGAATTTCATACTTTATATACTTTAACTGACTTGTAGTTATTTCATGAAATACCTAGTTATTCTATGAAATAACTGAATTATACACCAGTGGTAACATACATATTTGTGTTTGTGTGTTTTAGCAACAAAATGTAATGTACCAATTTTGGAATACAATTATTGAGAAATAATTAATTTTCACTTGTCCCAACACCATACTTAAATTTGATATTGGAAAAATTTTTGAAAAAAAAATTCAAGATAAATTATTTGTAAATACTTATTCAACGACATTAAAATTCACAAAAAAAAACAAAATATTTGTTCTGCCTATTTTAATAAATATTTTACAATCGAATAGTTTATAGAAGAGTTGATAGCTATTACAATTAAATGCTCATTGAAAAGTAATAAAACATAGTACAGCTATGAAGGAATTTTATTAAAGTCGCACGATAAAGCAACACGAGGGCTGTTGGCGCAGCGGACCTCTTAATTTTAAACCTCTGTCAAGTGAAGAGAATGACACCTGACCCGGCACCATCCTCTCCTAACTACCACACCAACGGAAGAACATTGAACCTCGACAGATTTAATGCGCATCGCCCCCTCCCTTCTACACAGCGGGTTTTCAGTAGCACCAGGTCGCAATATTCCAACCACGAGTTCATGAGCGCCACCACTAGGTTACCGCCGCCCTAGTACAGCTATAAAACAATGGGGGGAAAACCCATATGTAATCATTTACTTATAATAATAGTTCGTTTTTATAATGATTCCACGTTAAACTCTTAACAGTAATTTTCGTATAAGACTAATGATCAGAATGAACAATTAACATCTAATTCAACGTGAAAGTACGGATTTATTACTTTGAAAACTTAATCCTATTGGTGAACAGGATTGTTAACGTTTGTTCTACATATGTGAGAGTTCAGAGGATTAAACTGCATAACCTTTAAATTCGTAAGCAAACACTATTCGCTCAAATGTTTGTATAACAGTGCTTCAGCTTGAATCCTCACACACACAGTTATGTTATTTTAACCTCTATTTTGTATCCCATATCTTTCAAAATGGAGCTAAGTCGACAAAGTAAGTTGTTGTTTCAAATAGAAAATAGCATTGGCAAACAAAGATTTCCATAGCGCTTACGTTGAATATATAGTAGAATAACTGGTGCACAATTTAGGTTGCATCGAATAAAAGAGTATAATTCGAATTGATTTAACCGTTCTTACTTTCATATTGGATAACATTCTACTCAAATTTTATATCAACCAATCAGATAAAAGATTAAGAGCAGATAAATGTGATTTTGATGTTTAAAGAATAGAGAAAGTAATACACGGCAAAAATAATATAATTACTGCGTATTAAAAGATTATAATGGTATGTTTTCATTCCATACTGTGCTTATAAAAACAGTACAGCAATTCCAGATTATATTTAATCAATACATGTTACACAAAGATAATTTAAAAATTATTTTTATTTATAGAATAATAAATAAAATATCATAATTATTTATATAAATTCCTAAAATTTGATTTATATATATTGAGAACTTTTTTTATATTTGGTAGTAAATTTCAAATTTAATATCAGAATAATCCATGTTCTGATAAATAATTATTCCTTTAAAACATATATGTCTCTATTATTTTATATAATTTTTAATTTGAAAATTGTTATGATACATATATATACAGTGGACCCCAAAAGTGTTCGTACACTTGCAATTTCCTATAAAATTTAATGTTTTCAACTAATAAAAACTAATATATTGTAATTGTAATTTTTTTGTGATATCTGCAACTTCTTCTTAATAGAATGACATAACTATTTTTTTAAAAATGATATAACTATTGTTTTTTAAAATTAATAATCAAAAAGCTATTGAAAAATTACGCCACAAAAGTCTTCGTACACCTAACAAAAATCTCAACTTAACTTTGAATATTGTATTTATTTCTTACTTTAGTACTTAGTACGATATCTTTTAGTGTCCACAATAACTTTTTAATGTTTTGGTATAGATTTAATCAGTTTTTTGTAATTTCTGCATCGGTTATCCTCCATGCTTCTGTTATTATTGTTTTTACTTCCCATTATGTGTTTATATGTCCTGTTTTCTTTTTTTTAAAGAAAATTCTCACCAAATATGTTCTACTGGGCTAAATAAACTGATTGTGGAGGTTTTTTCAGAATTTTGGACAGTTATAGAGACACCAGCGGCGTACATTGAGAGCAGAGCGCTTGGCGTCATTATCCTGTTAAAAAATGAAGTAGTCTGCTATATCCAAATTTTCGCTGTATAATTTAAAATTGACTTTAAAATATTTAAATAGAGCTGATGATTCACAATACCATCAAAAAATACCAAGTTACCTAATTTTGAGGCCGATTTACTCCTCCCCGCAAGAAAACTTCCATCTCCATGGTTCCTTGATCTAATTTGATTCTTGGGATTCTTGGGAAGTTTCAGAAAATTCAAAATTGGGACAGCAAATTGATTAGGATGACGGAAAATTAAACATTTTTGGTTCTGATGGGCATATAATAGTTTGTAAATGAAAAAAATGAGGAATTTAATCCAGTGAATTTATGTGGAACAAGAACTCCTCCACCTCCATGCCGAAGCATGGAGGTGGAGAAGTTCTTGCGTGGGGGTGTAAATCGACTTTAAAATTTGGTAATTTGGTTTTTTCTTATGCTATTGTGAATCATGAGCTCTATTTAAATATTTTAGAGGAATTTTACACTATCCGCCCAAAGTTTGGACATTGGAGACCACTTCATTTTTTAACAAGATAATGACACCAGCGCACTTCTCTCAATGTATGCTACTGGTGACTCAAGAACTGCTTCAAAATTCTGAAAAAAACCTCCTCAATCAGTTTATTTAGCCCTGTAGAACATATTTGGTGACAATTTGATTTTTTAAAAAAAAAGAAAACATGACATATAAGCACATAATGGGAAGTAAAAACAATAATAACAGAAGCATGGAGGAAAACCGATGCAGAAATTACAAAAAACTGATTAAATCTATACCAAAACATTTAAAAGTTATTGCAGACATTAAAAGATATCCTACTAAGTTCTAAAGTAAGAAATAAATACAATATTTAAAGCTAAGTTGAGATTTTTGTTAGGTGTACGAAGACTTTTGTGGTGTAATTTTTCAATAGTTTTTTGATTATTAATTTTTAAAAATAATAGTTATATCATTTTTTTAAAAAATAATTATGTTATTCTATTAAGAAGAAGTTGCAGATATAAAAAAATTGCAATTACAATATATTAATTTTTATTAGTCGAAAACATTAAATTTTATAGGAAATTGCAAGTGTACGAACACTTTTGGGGTCCACTGTATATATATCGAGATCTTCCAAATTCATTTTAAAAGAAGTTTTAAAATTAATAAATATGTATTTGTGTTAAAAAACGAATAAATAAATATCACAAATTTAATTACAAAAGGTTTATAACTTAGAAACAAAAAGAAAAATAGAGGATTACGATTCTTTACTTATTAATATTATTTATATTTTTACGGGTATTAATTTTTAAAAAATAAAATTAATGATTGTGTGGTAATTTTGCTAAATCATTTTACCTATTTAACAATATTTACATTTATAAATAATTACAAAGTTTTTCAGAAAATTTTCACAACTTTGGAGACTACCTAAATAAAAATCTTTAACGATACAATTTTATCGTTTGTTAATATACGGTTTTAAGGTTCATTTTTACAGCAAAGGTTAAATTTTGAAGGTCAAATCATATTTTTAAAGCATAATTTATAGATGAATCGTATGAGCATTTTGAAATGTTTTTACGTCAAAACTCACTTGTTATTGAATCATTTGCTACAAATTCAAAAAATAATTTTTCTGTAAACAGACCAACAATGTCATTCCTCTTTTTTTAGCTCTTTTTCTTTCATTTCAATAGTTTATTAGAAACAAAATACCATTTCATATTTATTGTTTTTGATTCATGGATATTTGAATGCAGCTAATACACTTTGGTGAAATACTTTATCAACTTCTTTTAGCATTTTCAATCTTTAGAATTATTTGAAAAATTAAACAATAAAGGAGTTAAATCATTGAGAAGGAAAATAGACATTTTGTGCAGTTCAAAATCAAATAAATTATTTAAAAGAGGGTATTATTTGTAAGCTTTTAATAATGATAGCCATTCTTCGAAACTATTACTGGAGCTGTTTTAAAAACCATATAGTTATTTTTAAAAGTTTTGAGGGCAACATAAATCGAAGTGTTTGTTAAAATACGCTATTATCAAGTGCACTCTTCTTAAAAATCGTGAATATTTTTAAAAATATTTTTGTTTTGAGAAGCCTGGCAACACACAGATAAATAGATCCGCGATTTAACGAATGCATCTGAACAACTTTAAAAAAAATAGGCCATTTCTTAAAACTTTAAATGCTACAAATAGTTTTTAAACGTTTACATACGCAAATAACAGTGCCTTTTAATTTAAGGCATTGTTCTCATCTTGACCGGAACGGGTGATGAAATAATGTGATACACAATCATAGCTTTCGTGCTTGTAAGAAAAAATAAAAAGAAAAGATTTTGAGAATACGGCTAATTCCCAATTAAACTCGAACAAAGAACAATGCTGAAAGAATATCGAATATAAAAAGATCTTCAGTTCTCTTCAACGAAGGCAGATTATCGTCTGAAGAAAATATTAATCCGATCCATGCGTGTCAACAAATGAAATGGAAGATTTTTCTCAATGAATTTTTTCCTCGTAATTTACGAATGTGTGCCTCATTGTAGGATTTTAAATAAGAACTTAGTGCTAAACATTGCATGTTATTCTCAATTGTTATTTTAACAAGCATTTGATTAGTTGAAGTCTTCAAATGAAATCTAATTGTTTTTTTTTCGAATCGATTAATTATTAAGATAATGATTATCGTTATTATTTACCTTTTCTTTTTCACGTTCTGGGAAACTCAGATTTCATTCGTTGGAATTGAAATTATTTGCTTAAAAGTCAAGGGAATATGTTTCTAAGGATAAAATTTTGTCTGTCCATGAATTTAAGAATTTTTTTTATTACAAAATATCAAGGAAAAAGAGCTATAAATATATCGAAATAGCTGAGAAATATGTGTGCATTCTGTTTTTAATTAAATTGTATAAATGCGGAAAGGAAATAAAACAGCCATTAACATTATTCTTAATATGTTACTTTAAATGTTCATTTAAAGAGGGGGGAATGGAAATGCAATTCTAACGATAACACTTTTGTTTATTTTCGGCTATACATTTTTGTTTAAATTATGTTAAAAAATGTTTATTTAAAAGTGCTTAGAAGATAAATTTAGAATTATCTAAGCACACAAGAATAAAATATTTACTTTGAGATCATAACTCTATGCAAAAATTCTTGTGATTGAAAATATTAAATTTTGGGAAGTGGGATCTCTTTTTATATGTTTGGCGGGAAATTCCGCTACTTTAGAATCAACAGTATAATAATGCAATAGTAAATTTATTACTTTTTTCAAGCAATATTCTCATTTTTCTTCAAGCTGTATATAGGGGGAAAAAATTTTGAGTTTCAGGTAAAATATTATCTTAATATTAGAAAATGTAACATTAGAAAACTCAATCACAAATCAATTTTTCAAATTATTTCCTTCACAAATAACTATTTGAAAAACCGTTTTTTAACAGAATCTAAAATTCCTATAATTTTGTATCAACTTAAAATAAAACTGAAATCGATCGCAAAAAATCTAAATAATAATTCTCGAAATTGTTGAAAAGATATACATTTGTTATCCGAAAACTATTTATAAAATTTAAAAAAAAACGATATTGTAAATAGTTATTAAAGGATTAAAAAGTATTTTAAAACATTCAAAAAAATTAAAATCTCAAGTAGGAAATGTAAAAAAAAACATGGAGAGAGATTTACAAAACAGTGAATATATCAACAAAAAAGGATAGGTTAAAAGAATAACAATTATACGCATTTAAAAAAATCCAAAATCTAACAGACGCTCTGCTTACCTGTTTTGTTGACTGGAGCTGGTAAAATCCAGAAGCATAATTCGCAGCAGATAAAAATTTTCAGGCAAGCACCACTAAACTCTCTCTAAATCCTTCTACAGAAACTATAATGCTGACAAGTCAATTCAGCATTCCGAGATGGCCAGAGAGCTTTTTTTAAAGGAACGGGATAAAAATAAACTTCAACTATAACCCACGGCGGATTAAACCGAGATGCCGGACAACGTCCAGTTAAAATGAAAAAAGCAGGTAGAGAGGAAGGGACAACGAACCCAGTCCGTTCACAAACCTAGAAGAAACTGAAACTGACGATCAGGCAAGGTTGGCAGGTGAAGAATCAAGGTCGTGACGTCACATCCAAGGAACAAGCGTGCTTTTGTTGTTGGGCCGGCACGCAAGGCTACAGCGTACGCCATGTTTTGCCACATCAAGGGCGTAGGACCTACACCTAGATGTGACAAATATTTCAAAAAGATTGAGAGATGTTTAGTGAAATAAAAAGCAAATTTTACGTTTTCAAAGGATAAATAATTATGGGCAGTTTCTCGTTTTATCGGATGATCTCACTTATAATGTAACTTCTTATGTACGAACATAAATATGGGACCAAATGAATAAAAGTATTCCATAGAAAGCAATTAGTTAAACTTCGTCTGGTAAACTCTAAAAGAATTTCTTTTCGAATTTTTGTGATTGTTGAAAACCATTTTTTTCTAAGAAGTCCACTATTAAGCAAGAATTTTTTTTTCCTTAGTTGTAATTTTCGTATGGGATTAGACATGTTATCCTTATAAATGACAGTGACATTCTTAAAGAAATTTGTTTCGATCAGACCATGTGTTACATAGGTTCTCAACATGGGTGATAACGCCCCCTTGTGGGCGTTTGAGGCTTTCAGGGGGGCAGTAAAAAACCCCGAGAAAATTAGGGGGCGTTGAGATAGCACGGAGGCGTTTGGGCATATTAACCAAATATAGTCTAAAAAAACTTTTAAAAAAACCACGCTGATTATGATTACGCTATTAACAAAAGTAAACTTCAATACTGTTTACCGTATGTGTTGTGATTGTATGTATTTAAATCTTTTCTTCTCACATGTACATTCAGATATTTCGGTAGTTCGAGAAGTGGATAAAAAACTTAAAGATTACATTATACATTCAGATCTACATTAAATTTAATGATATTGTGCACTTTAATTTCTGTAGTGCACGTGTTGTCTTCGTCTGTGAGCAGTACGAAAAATGTTTCGTTCACTGTATTTCATTAAGTATATTATCCAAAAAAAAACATAATTAAATATGTTAACCAGGAATTAACGTGTTATTCTGTAAAGGCTGAAACTGTCAATTTATATTTATTTTGAAAGCAATAGATTATTATGAATTACTTCGTATCATCAAAACCCCTGCCTGTCTTTATAACAGGTAAGCTAAAACTTTTATTCCACTTTTTTAAAAGAAGAAATTCAGTAGCGTTTCAATTCCATCAATATCCTCCTATCTATGGCTAAAATATATAATATTACCCATTTAAATATATTTGTGGCAATAGCTATTTCAGATTCTCAAGTAAAAAAATTGAGGCTTTCGAAGAAAATTAAATTCAAAAATATATTCTATTAGCAAAAGAATATTTTTTAAAATTTAACACTTGTTTTCTCCACGTATTATGTACACTCTTGTTACTCTAGAGTGGGAGAGGGAAAATATTTAATAGAAAAGGGGGCGCCAGTTCAAAAAAGGTTGGGAACCTATGCACTAGAAGAAGAGGAAGACCTGGACACTAATAGATAGATGCAGTAGAGGAGAGAGAATTATTTGGTCTTTAAAACTAAGCATTGTTGGAATTTCCAGAAGAAGGGTTCGAAACGTCTGATTCAGAAAGCTTTGGCCCATCCAGGACTGACATACTGTAGATGATAATGATGTATTTTTCATAAACAATACCAGATCTTTGCCGATAACCAAAAGCATGATTCCAGCGCGATACTAATCAATTTAAATCCATTCCCATCAATAAGTGAGCAGTGTATCATTGAGTTGCAAAATTAAATATTTTATTTTAAAGCTCTTTCAACAGTAAAATAAGGCTTAGTAGTTAAAGGATTAAAAGTCTGAAGTTGAATCCATTATTTACAATAGTACAGAATGATAGAAGCTGCGCAGTAAATCTAAGCTGACAAATTCGGATTTATTGATGAATACTGAATATTTCTGAATATAAGTCGGTAATATAAAGCATTTCATAAGCCGAACTTTAAAAAATTCTATAACTTTAAAACATATTGTCACGCGAGTTAAAATGTTGCCAATTGGGTAAAGAAGATAGAATATTTTCCAATAAAATTGCTATAAAGTTATACGCCAGACGCCAACCACGATAGTTTTATTTCTGTGATATAACATTTTTTTTTTTTTATTTTTATCTGGAACACGATCTTCGTTAGTCTTTCTTTCTGGCCCATTTTTTTATTTGAAAAATGAGTGGGAAGAGAGCGTAAGTGGGGTTAATTTCAAACGGCATCCTAATGAATGAATCGGGCATTCCAATGAGGGGATATGAATTTTACTATTTATTTGAAACTCTAATTTCAACACTGATTTTGAAGGATTTATGTCACTTTTTCTCTTTTTTTTTAATGCAAGTTCTACTCAGAACGCCCAAAAAGTTAAATAGTTAAAATGGTCAGCGAATGGCTAACGGAAATTGTTAAAAAATCCGTTTTTCCTCAACGACGTTTTTTCAGAGATCAGTGGATTCGAATATAAGCCGAACCCCTTACTGTAACTTAAAAAAATAAATATATATAGTGTGTGTGCTTATGACCACACGATAGAAGTGATAACTTCAAATTTTGTAATGTTATTTAAGGGATTAGTTAGGTGAATAAAAACAAGGGGATATTAGTATTGTCATATAAAACTATTTATTCCTTTTTATTATGTATGGGAGAGAAAACTTAGACACATTTGTTTGCATTCACTGTATAAAGAAAGATTCAAAATTCAAAATGTAAATAATACTATCTGATGAAAACATTTCAGCATTTTCTTATATTCTAAAAGTTTTTGACTCTAAATCACTTCTTTAAAAATAAAGAAAACTATCAGTTGTAGTGTTGTCAGTAGAAAGTTGTCTTTCCGCACATGCTTCATAAACCTCAAACTGGTTAATTCTGTCGTAGGTTTATTACAATTAATTATTACTGGTATTTGGTGATTTTAGCAATTTTTTTCGTTGCATTTTTATGGCTCCTTGAAATGGTCACACACTTAATCACATGTTACAAACATTTATTTCTTTACAGTCAATAGAGTAACATCATGAAATTCCAGTTTGGCTGAAAACCGATTTTCGACGCCAAATTTTGTCATTGTTGTAAATCTTTTTTGTTGAAGGACTTTACATTGTCACGGAAAATTCCGAGCGTTACAAACCGGAGCGTAACAATGCTTGGTTTCTTAAAACGCATAATTCAATTTCACTCTCCAGCAAAACGTGCCTAAAGAAGTTGTCACTTCAAAAAGTTCCAAAAGTTCTCGGCTTGTTGACAGAAATATACGGTAATTAGTTTTCTTTTTAATTGATGAAACATCTAAATTTAGCAAAGAACTCTTAACAATGAACCTTGTTATTGTGAACTGTAGTTTAGCGTTGAAGACGATATCTGAGCCGACATACGCATAACTTCATCCAAAGAGTTTGTGATATTTTTTTTTTAATGAAGATTTAAACTTATCCATTTTTACAGAGATATTTTTAAACTAAATCAAACAAGAGTTCTCGATTAGAAGTAACTTTTTAAGCTAGTTTTGAGCATGTTTTAACTCGGAGTGAGGTGAACCAGCATATTTTTAGATCTGTGGTTGTGGTATCTATATAAGCCAGTAACAGCCTCCACACTGAAGTGATTCTTTTATCCCAGAGATAAATTAAGTGCTTACGGAAGGGAAGGTACCGAGATCGAATCTTCGCATTGGTGACCCTGATTGAACTTTGAAAAAAAACGCAACCTTCACGCAACTGTCGTGGCGCCATCTACCCGCCGCAAATTCAACCCAGTCATCAGACTCAAATGACGCAACCAACAAGCCGTCAGAACCAAATACGCAACAACTCACGCGCTCGCCATAACAACGATATCGTTCCTTCGTCTACCGCCTCACTGGTAGGGGAGCGTGTGGCGATGGTATCTATATGAGCCAGTAACAGCCTCTGGACTGAAGTAATCATTTTAGCCCAGCGATAAGATAAGTGCTCATGGAACGGATGGTACCGAGATTAAATCTCCTTCAGATCTAAGACAGGGATAGCAACTTGTGGCCCGCAAAGAGTTTTTTTGCGACCCAACCAAGAGAGCCAGAAAATCCACTTTGAACCGAGATTTCTTTTCGGTGCGCGTTCAAGGATTCGTATTTTTTCCTATTAGGAAAACAAAGTACTTGAAAGAATTTCTATTGAGGGATCATCTGTAGAATTTAGAGGATGTGGTTATAAGAAGATTTCAAGATTTTATGAAAACTGTGCCTATATTCAAATTGCTCTGTTAACCCGTTACTGCTGTTATTGGTACAGCACTTGAAGAGCTACAGCTTGAACTTATTGACTTAAAGTCAGATCTTTAGAGGTATATTCCCCGTATTGAGTGTTTATTTCAATTCATAGTCGTTAATACAACATTATTTT
>BMAO01028533.1:0-19581 GCA_019973975.1 Trichonephila clavata | reverse complement strand
CATTTTTACGAATTCGAGTCCACATGGATTGGAAAGGGTTGCAACGGCTGACCACAAATAAAGTTCGACGTAACATTGCATCACACTAAACTGTTCTTTGGAAACAACATTTGCAATAATTCACATTCCGTGGGGCTTTTTCCTTGTCGAGTTTGAAACGTAAACAATAAGGTAGGCTCCACTAGGTTCAGTTTGAGTGTAGGACAGTTGACATCCACTAAAAGGCATGTTTCTTTAGGCATTTGTAGCGTACAGCTTGAAAATCCAAAATGTTTTTGAATAATGACTGGGTTTTTGAAACGAAGAGCAAGAAAAAACAAATTTCGGTGTTGATTTCCAGTCACAGTCACATAGTGACTTAATCTTTGAGTTGGAATCGTTGAAATGGTGTCATGAGGTGAGATATAATGTACACTGACTGGTTCATCACCAGTTTTGAGATCTGCTGGATGAATTTCAGTAGTGTTCAAGAAAGTCGAGGGTTGATGATTCGGCAAAGGTTGGGTCACTTCAGCATTGGGCAAAGGTTGGATCACTTCAGCATGGGGTGATTCAAATGGTTCGTTTGAAGAATGCAGTTGAAACAAAAGTGGTGATTCAAATGGTTCAATATTAGAAGGCGATAAAGTTGGGCTAGATTGCAATGAAAACATTTCCTCATTGGGAAAAGATTGAGATTCCATTGGATCCATCACACAATGTACCCTTGACTCACACAACTGATTTGAGTAACACTTTTACAAAGCACTCACTAGAATATATTAAGCAAAAAAAAAAAAAAAAAAAAAAAAAAAAATTTTTTTTTTTTTTTTTTTTTTTTTTTTTTTGTCATGTACCAATAGTTTTTATACAAATCATTTTTAACGCACTTTTGTACCATTTTTTGATATAGTTTGGAGAGTCCAAAGAAAATTTCAATTCTATTGTGTTTATTCATCGGGAACAACTATCATAATCCTTCTATTTAATGTTCTCGTGAAATGAATAGTGTAAGGAATTTGTGTGAATAGTTCAAATCCATCCGGATTGTTATTTAAATAGCTTTTAAATGCAGACTCGGTAGCCATTTGAAATAAACTTTCAGCACCATCCATTCGATTTTCCTCCACAAAAATATTTCCTCCGATATTATTTACCCCCTCCATAGAAACATTTTCTTGGCTGTTATTTATCAACTCCATAGAAACATTTTCTCCGCTATTATTTACCTCCTCCATGGTATGTTCTGCATTATATACCCCTCCATAGAAACATTTTCTCCGCTATTATTTACCTCCTCCATGGTATGTTCTGCATTATATACCCCTCCATAGAAACATGTTCTGCATTATTTACCTCTCCTTCGTCTATTGCATTTTCTCCGCTATTCCTTACCCCCTCCATTGAAACATTTTCTCCGCTATTCCTTACCCCCTCCATTACATTCTCTGCATTCGACACCCCACCTTCCTCAATAGTACATTCTACAGTCTCCTCCATCATTCGATCATTATTTAGGATATGGTTCTCAGCCTCCTCCCTATTGTTCATCCCACTTTCCAGGCTGACAGACCAAATGTATTGCCTCAAGAATTCAAAATCCCGTTTTCGTTGCAACTCCAAATCCTGTGTAAATTCTCGTATCCATTGGGCCACTTTAACAGTATTTTTATGGGGACAATCTACCACAACCAATTTAGGAGATTGCTTGTACGAATATTCAAATGTTCTTTTGCCCTGCACATAAGCATATCCAGTCTCGAGGGTGTTTGAAAGTTTTTTGGCCAATTTTTTATTTTTACGGCCAATAATGTGAAGAGCTGCATTTCTGGTGACCAATTGAACACGAGCAGTTTGTTTGGGATACTGTTGTGTAGGAGGTAGTACATGGTTTCCCAAAACAATATCATTCGTGAAACATTTGGCAAACATGGTCCCATTCTTTTTGCCGAGGAGACTAGCTATATCCAAAATACGGAAATATAAAAGATTATCCATGCCAACCAATATACCTAAGACGGGACCATCCATACTAAGTGCTAATTGAAACCACATGGTTCAATATTAAATTGCCACTATTTTCCAATAGATTGAAAAGTACCAAATAATTTGCGGGTTGAAGCTGTAATGACACTCAAAGCTTCAGATGAACTATATAACAAACTGAAGTGGTAAAAAAAAAAAAAAAAAAAAAAAAAAAAAAAAATTTTTTTTTTTTTTTTTTTTTTTTTTTTTAAATACTTATTCTGGGTATTTAAGTTTAATGTTGTTGATTCAAACTAAAACCAGATTGTCATAGAGTTATTGCCGGCGCTACAGTTATTCCTGGCTAGCATTATTCCTGTCTATTCAGAATGTTTCCGATTTACAAGAAGGATCAAGAATACATTTTCTTGCTACCAAATTGTATTTTTAACGATTTTGTGCGGGAGTACATTTTGAACTGTCCAGTGCTCACCAAAGTGCAAGTACATGGATATACTTTGAAAAATAAATTTCAAACCTTTGAATTTATTCGAACCAAAGATGGATTTCAGTTTAACCTAGCAAATAGCTCCGATATTTGCAAGTTGATAGTTATTGATTATGCGTATCTACTGAAAACATGGACGTTGAATGCTCACATTTTTTTCAACTTTGTGGACACTGAATTCTATTTTAAACCCATGTTTCAGTTGAAGACAGAAAAAGCCAACGTTATCGTTGCCCCTCGCCGTTGCAAAGAAAGAAAGATTGACTGGGAGCCTAATCTTTTTTTCAACAAATACGGTCTCCGAACCAATAAAGAAAGAATTGTACATACATTGAATGAATTATTATGTTAAAAAGTTTGTAAAATTGACCTTAATAAACATGATTTGATTTGTCAAAATGGTGTGTTTTGTTTGCAATGTAAACATACACTTCTTTTACAATCCATACCATAGAAAATAGACAAACATGTATAAGACCACCCTAAAAAAAAAAAAAAAAAAAAAAAAAAAAAAAAATTTTTTTTTTTTTTTTTTTTTTTTTTTAATAAGATTGTAGTCACTTGGAGCTTTTTGTTAGAGCTTTTAGAGTTCCACTCAGATACTACTTGCTTGCTACAAAATATTATTGAACTTTAATTTTTTCAACGGCACATTGGGTGCAGGTTATAGAGAGCGTGCTTCAACAGACCTGCTCGTGAAATTACTAGAGTTGTTTGCAATATTACACTTTGAAACTCATCATGCATCCCTTGTATCGTTTGGACAGTCATTATTTGCTCATCATTCATCGATGGGTGTATCGCAATTTCGTAGAGAATTACATTTTAAATGTTCCTGTAGGAACGGAATTGCACGTCAATGGACGCAAAGACCATTATCTGACCAATCGATTTGTACGAACCGAAGAAGGATTTTTGTATGATCCCTGGTGCATGCGGACGAGTGCAATAGGTTTGTGTCTACCTACGTGTCCAATCCAATAGAATGGATCCTGACACCAGAGACTATGGGGACTTTAATTTTGGATGGATTTGATACAAAACCTCCCACTTTGTATGTGTATACGGACCGGGTGAAGCTCCTCATTTGGACGGATCATATGGTATGGACGGTGGGAAAACGACCGCATCCGGATTGGAAATTGGTGGGATATATCCAATGGAAGTCTTGCGAAATCCACAACCTGAAGGAAAAAAAGTCTACAAAAGTTTTCATGAATTTTGGGGGCAAGTCAACAAAGTCCAGGAATAAATTGTTTGGTTGGAAGAAATATTTGTGCGGTGCAATGTTGTACAGATGACAAAATAAAAAATAATTTAACCTGTAAAAAAAAAAAAAAAAAAAAAAAAAAAAAAAAAATTTTTTTTTTTTTTTTTTTTTTTTTTTTATAAATACTTTAAGTAACAAGTTGAACACAATCCAACTTTCACTCTTTCTACTAGCAAATGTCTGCCGCTCGCGTTATCTTTAATCATGTGGCCACAGTCCGACCCGATATATATCAACAGATTTTACATCTTATTCAACCTCATTCTTTGGAGGCCATTTTGGAATTGTTTCAACACCATCTCGAACAATCGGTTCCCGACTTGAGACGATTCAACCAACATCAAGCCTGTCTACCTGATTTATGTTTAAAATTTGTTCGGTTGATACGAAAACGATTTCCGAGCCCTGGAGATGCTTTTGGTATTCAATTGACGTGTCGCGTGACCAAATCTGATACGCAAGGCACTTTGGATAGTAAACATTTAAAATCCCAAGAAGAACGAGATGATGCTTTTCACGTTGATGCTTTGTTGTTGGGTGAATTGCATTGTTTTTCCACTCAGACCCAAGTCTTTGAATTGGCTACACGCCATGGGTATTCGACCGTGTTCACACGAGGGTATACGGGTCAAGAGTTGCTCCAACGGCTACCCGATGCCTGTCTCTTGACCCGTGGCCTCCCGTACAACAAGGGTAGGACACTGAATGGGACCTATAAATATTTAAATACTTGTACCTTTATCGTGGTACCCGACAACAAAGTAGTGTACAGAACGTCAGCTAAACATTGGCTGGGCGTGTTGAGGCGATTAGACGCTGAACGCGTGTTAGCCTTTTCCGATATTCGGGCCATCTTTCAAAAATGTGGTATTGTGGCCTACTTTTTCAATTGGATGCGAGTGGTGCAAGAGCAATTACCTTTGCAAAACAGTGTCCAGATGAAAAATATCATGACTATTTTAAAGTATCAATGTCGAACGGGTCGACCCCTGCCTTTGACGCGAGATGGGTTAGCGAAAAATCCTGAACGATCTCCCTTGGAAATTTTGAGCTTTGAAGCTTGGAAACGAAATTGTGCTCACATGTGTATAGAAGCACCCTCGGTACAAGTGAACTGCTCGACGGAAAAAATGTTTTTTGGCCAACAGTTTCGAGAAGGTACGGGATATGATTTTTGCTTGAGGAATAAAAATTTTGTAAACTGACAATGTAAAAAAAAAAAAAAAAAAAAAAAAAAAAAAAAAAAAAATTTTTTTTTTTTTTTTTTTTTTTTTTTTTTTTACTATATTACATCGTTCAAAGTGTCAACCGCTAGAATCAAGTATCATCATGGACAGTCAACTCTGCCTCAATGTCTTTACACGAGAGATGGAACAACACGACAATCCCCATTTGACCTTTGAGACGCTCGTCCTGCGCCTTTTGAAACGCGTGTCTCACTCCTTCCATCTACCCTGGTCCCACGTCTTGGAAGTGTCTCGCCAAGCGCCCTATTTGATGGATCCCCATCTCCACCAGGATTTGCTTCACATTTGGACTCTCCGTTCCAAACAGGCCACGTTGGATGAGCAGCATTGCGTCGAGCGTATTTTGGGTCGAGACAATGTGCGCTCCTCGGATCTGATCAAGTTGGCGAGCATTTTACAGAAAATCAGCGATCCCAAAACAGTGTACGAATTCTTTGCCATGGACGGCTACCAGGGAGAGGATCCCAAGAAATATATCGACCTGTTTCGCTACGAGGCCGAAGAGGCGCGTGGCAAACACGTCCGAGCCGTCCGTCAGTTGTATCGCTCGGGGCTCGTGCAGACCCCTCACGAATGTCGATCCTTTTTGGAAAGTATTTTTGAGGGAACGCGCCCCGAATCGAGAGACGGGTACGTGGTCCAAGAGCAGGTGGCGGAGATTGCGGAATGGCGCCGTGAACAGCAGACGAAAAAGAAGCGACCCCTGGAGACCAAAGAAGAATGTGTCAAGAAAAGTGCTCCTGGAAACCCATAGTTGAAATTTCATAATTTGAAATAGTAAACCCATAGTTTGAAACCCAAAGTTTGAAATAGTAAACCCATCGTTTGAATTCCATCGTTTAAATTCCATCGTTTGAAACCCATCGTTTGAAATTGTAAACCCATAAGTTTGAAATGTAAACCATAGTTTGAAATTAGTAAACCATCGTTTGAATTCCATCGTTTGAAATGCATCGTTTTAATTCCATAGTTTGAAACCCATCGTTTGAAATTGTAAACCCAAAGTTTGAAACCCATACTTTGACACCTAACCAACAAACTGTTGTCATCTCGTAGAAAACAAGGTGGAGAGATTATGGATACCATGGAATCCACATCTTGGGCCAATGCTAAAACTCCTTTGCAATTCATCTCTCGTCACCAACCAGGAGGACTAGCCGCGTTGGCGGTGGATGAATCGGAATGTGTGGTCGTCATGGACACACTCTGGTTTCGATATCCTCTCGTGCCTGAATGGGAGACGCGAGTGATGGCCGCGCTCGTGGAATGTAAAATCATGGACGTGTATGTGGCGGGCTTGTTGTTGTCTTTGAAAAGAATGGCCCCCGAAGAGATGAACGTCTATGTGGACCCAGAACCCAATAAATTGAAATATCCTTGCAAAATGTGCCATAAAAAGAGTTGTGCCGTCACCAAAGCCTATTTGTTGTGGAGACGTTTGACGAAACGAGAACCCTGTAATCTGATGCATGGGGACTCTTGAAAAGAAGGTTAAACCCATCTCGTTAGGACCCGAGGTTGGAGAAAAAGGAACCCTTCACGGATAAATCTCTAAGATTAGTATTGAATCATGAAAAAACTCACCTAATGTTGTGCAAGCATGACTGGATATCATTTCATTGCATCCCAGAGTACAAATGTTTTCCAAAGAAAAAGTGTATTAAAGAAAAACTTTTGAAAACAATTACCAAGTCAAGTAAAAAAAAAAAAAAAAAAAAAAAAAAAAAAAAAAAAATTTTTTTTTTTTTTTTTTTTTTTTTTTTATTTATAGTGTTTAAAAGATTGAGCTTTCAACTCAAGCTTTCATTTTCTTTGCAGTGTTGTAAACATCATCATTATGACTTTGAATCTTTACTAGGTCAATTGAAAAAACAACATTCCCTTTTTTTCATAAACATTTCTCCTGTGACCGAGCTTTCATGTACACTCAAAACCAAGCCATGTTTAGTGATATTGCCAATCAGTTTTCCAAAGAATTGGAACCTCTGCGTTTACCCTTGGAACACATCCCTCCTTCCCAACGGCCCTTGAAACTCTCCCAATGGATTCATTACATTCTCCTGTCCAACCATATCAGGCTCACTATCAAGTTAACCTCCCTGATACAAAAGAATGTGGACGCATTGTCCGCACCCCACCCCTCTGACATTCAACACTGGTTGGATGCTTTGAAACCCGAGGGAAAGATCAATTTAGTCACGGAATCCTACCTCCTTTTGTTGTTTATGTTGCATCTACGTTTCATCTATGAAAAGTTTCCAGTGAAAATGTTTGAAATTAAATTGATTGCTCTCAAAGTGGCCGAATCCCATCTGAACGCTCTGGATCAAGACCGTTCCCGTCTCTATTCTGTGGCGATCCTGGGTCTCTCGGCTATAGTGTTGGGGGGATGTTTATACAACTTATGCAGATGAAGAGAGCGTACATTCAAGAGGCATGGGCAAGAACGGAAAGAGATTCTTTGGAGGGGTGAAAATGACTGAAACACTATGCAGATGAAGAGAGCGTACATTCAAGAGGCATGGGCAAGAACGGAAAGAGATTCTTTGGAGGGGTGAAAATGACTGAAACACTATGCAGATGAAGAGAGCGTACATTTAAGAGGCATGGGCAAGAACGGAAAGTCCTAAGAGATTCTTTGGAGGGGTGAAAATGACTGAAACATTGTCCAAGAAAGTAGACTAAAAGAAATTAAACATTTTTACTCTATCAAAAAAAAAAAAAAAAAAAAAAAAAAAAAATTTTTTTTTTTTTTTTTTTTTTTTTTTTTTTATTGTCCTAGTACAAATTCTTGCAAGCTTTAATTTGTATTCACATTCATACCAGTGTTGTCGAATTGACTTTTATTCTAGAGTCTCAACCAGTGTGCAGGAAACTGCCAAAAGGCTTCCTACCTAGCCTATTGATCCCTACTAGGATGATACGTTCCAGACCCAACGATTCCAGCTCTCTCCATGACGAGCCTGGCCCACACGAAGCCAATGCTTCTAGCTCTCTCCGTAGCGAGCTTTCCCCACACGAAACCCACGATTTCAGCTCCCTGAGTAGCGAGCCTTGCCCAAGCCACGATTGCTCTATCTGTTTAAGTAGCGATGATACGGAATGGTACCTACTGAGTCAATGTCAGCACAAGTTTCATTCCAATTGTTTAAAACAATGGGTTACAAGCGGTAAAAATACATGTCCCTTTTGTCGTCGTAAATTATGTAAACGAGATAAAACGGCTATTGGATGTGGTCCATCTGGATACAGATTTCGTATTTTTGGAGATTTACTGAGCGGTGAACCCTTATGGGTGACTGAAGCCATCTCTTCCGACACGGAATCGGACCTGCCTTCAGATTCTGACATGGAAAGTGTTGCTGAATCTGAAAATGAAGATGTATCCGTATTAGAGTTGTTACCCAACACAATGGGTCAATTGATAACAGAGATTCTTGAATCTGTCAATAGATTCTAACATTGAAAATGGTGTCGAATCTGAAAAGGACCTGCGTTGGGACCCAACACAATGCACTCATTTATAACAGATTTGTTTAAACGTGTCACTAGACAGGCTTAAACTTTTCACTAGACACCCAAAAGAGAAGGATGTACCCTAATGGACCCTACAAATTTCCTACAACCTTACAAAAACAAACTAAGAATGCAAGCATGAAACTCTGAAGCTATAAAAAAAAAAAAAAAAAAAAAAAAAAAAAATTTTTTTTTTTTTTTTTTTTTTTTTTTTAAATTCATCTTTATATGCAAGCTCACACTCTATTCATTTATTCTCAGCTGCTCAATTTTTTTTCTTGTCATGGCTACCCAACCCAATTGCGACTATCTCGTTTCCATCGAATGGATGCGCTACCAATCCCAATGGGTTCCTTGTCGCATCTTTCTTCAAAGTCCGTTTGATAATAAACAGGTCGAGATTCGTCCGACTCTGGGAAGCTTGCAATCCTTTACCTACTCTGATGTCCTCCGAAACTTGCAGCAAGCTCCTTCCCTGTTCAGAGACCACAATGGTTGGGATCACAGTGATATCGTGCGAGTACCTCAAGACGAGTTGGAACACTTTCTCAAGTACCATTTGGTCAAAGATTATTTGGAGAGAAACAACCACGGATGGGAGGTGGTGATTGGAGCCACCGATCTCGCCACCTACATGTATTTGGATCCCATTCTACCCGAGGTGATGCATTATGTTGGAAAAGAGCACCAAGCGGATGACATGGTCCACGAAACGATGAAACAGTTTAACTGGGAGGGACAAGTCACCCATGTGTAACCTCCTACCCACTTGAAAAAAAATTCCAAACGAATGGACCCAGTAGAAGAAAAATGTCAAAGAGAGAGAAAATGTTTAACGTGAAGAGAAAAAATGTATAAGCTTGAAGCGAAAAGATAATGTGTAAGCTTGAAGGGAATGGTAAAAAAAAAAAAAAAAAAAAAAAAAAAAATTTTTTTTTTTTTTTTTTTTTTTTTTTTTTTTTTTTTTTTTTTAGAGAGAGAGTTGAAATACTTGAGCGAGTCTTGCTACTCAAGACACTTTTATGATGATTGAAATTTACAAATCACATGGTCGTTATTACATTATTGTTCCACGAGTCATCTTTCCCACCTTTGTGGACAAGTATGTATTACCGTGTCGAGTCGGCACTCGTCTGGAATTTTCTAGTTTACCCCTCCATTTTTTTTCTCCTGGTGTTCTCAAGTGCCAATTTGAACGCACCGAGACTGGATTTTGGTACAAACAGAACCATCCTTTGATCACTCCCCATGTCACGGAGGAGGGCACGGTGCCCTTGGAGGCCATGCGAGACTCTATTCTACCTACCCTCGTCTCGTATTTTCCCCAATTGACCCTGACCTATCACGACACCACCCTGGATGTGTGGCCCCACACCAACACCTTTTGGGCCCTAAAGCGATTATTCCCTCATCATTGGAAGGTAAATGCGTATCTGCAAACGAAATCGTTGAGACGGGCTGAACATCAGGACCAGAAAGTCTTTACCAGCCTCAACGATCTGTTGTTGGGGGAAGAAGATTGGGTTCGAGCCCTGTTGCCGAATGGAAGTGGTGAGCCCTAAGCAAGACACGATGAGTTCCCTGGTCATGCGCCACGAGAAGAGCACCACGCGGAATACACCTTATACGATTCCTTCCCCTAAGGAGGGTCAAAAACATTTTGAACACGAGATAAAGTTTACGTGGCAAGAAAGAGATCCTCAGGTTCCCCGACCCGTGGCCGTCGTGAGACCCATGACTGTACTGCAAAGGGTGCATGTGTCACCCTCTCCCTCGAATAGACCTTCACCTCCAGTGGGAACCGTTTTGCAAAGAGTGCATGTGTCACCCTCGAATAGACCTTCACCTCAAGAGGGAACCGTTTTGCAAAGAGTGCATGTGTCACCCTCGAATAGACCTTCACCTCAAGAGGGAAGGAGAAGATGGACCTTTACACCGGTAGTGTAACTGAAGGATTTTAAAAGTTTTTTTCCACGACTGTAAAAAAATGTTGTCTATTGTCCAAGTGAACCAATAAAAAAAAAAAAAAAAAAAAAAAAAAAAAAAAAAAATTTTTTTTTTTTTTTTTTTTTTTTTTTTTTTAGGCTTATGTGTTTGACTTGGATCATCTTAAATTTCCAGAATTATTTTGGTGTGCTGCTGACATGTCTCTCAGGACGCTTTACACGTGTATAGATTCCTCCAAGGATATTGTCGTCCGTTGTCCCCTTTGCTTTGAATCCATGACCTTTGGTCATTACTATTACACCCATGCTTTGGAAGAACATTCTTTAAAGAATCGCCTCGAGTGCGTTTTTTGCATGGGATTGACCTCTTGGCCTCGTGGGCAAAAAATGAAGCGTGAGAATATAAAACATGTCGTGGAATGCTTGAAAGGCTTTGTGGCTCAACGGAAAGACGATGACCCCCTCCCGGATGACGACGATTCAGACGTCCTGTGCGAGTGCTATTCCTTTGTCTCGACGCCCCACTCCCTGTATGATCGTTGCAAAGACCCCACGTTTGTTGGATTTTACGATTCCGTCTTTGAAAAACCCGACTTTTGGCCCCGTGGCATCGAATTTAGTGACGCCAGTGGTTTGGGAAAGGACATTCACGGCATCATTCAACGCTACCTGTGCCAAGACCTGGATTGGTTTCACATTATGGTGAAACGCGACGTCTTTCCTCACTTTTGTCAGGAGATGGAAGCCATTCGTGACGAATTTGTCATTTTACCCTTCTGGTGTCTGTGTGACGGATTGGAAGGCAAAATACAACATCGGCACATGATTCTGGCTTGTGAAAAGGAGAGCTCGTTTCAAAACATTTGGAAACATAACATTCGTTATGATTTTCCCCACATGGGATGGGCCAAGAAATGCGTCCAAATTCGAGATGCGTTTCACTTGGCTCGGACCCTGGTGTACGTGAGCCAGCCCAAGGCCACGTGTGATGGTAGGATCCCAGACAATGTAGAAGAAGGGACCTCCCATTTCCATATCAATCGACCTATGCATCCCCATAGCATTGCCGTTTTATGTACTCTGTTTCCCGACGGGATACAAGGTTACTCGCGGAGCAGAATGGGAACAAGAATGTGGTGCGGTGGGATCCCTATGCTCAACGTGGGCCAGACAAATGGCGTCATTTGAAATGGGTGGTCCCTATTAAAGTGACGGGTTGGAAGTTTATCCGTTGCAAGATTCCCTTGGAAGGTGAAACGTATTTTACGTTGTACGGTGACAAGAAAATACATTTCAAAGAGTCCCTTCACGTTCTCAAGGACGAACTGTACGTTTTATCCCAAAGCAACAAAATGTCATGAATCAAATTAAGGAAATGAAGGAAAAGATGCAAAAGGAACGAGACGATTATTGGAAACCCATCGTGGCCGATTTAAAGAGGGAATGCGACGTTTTTAAAAACGAGTGGACATTCAAAGAAAAAAAGTGGAAAGCCGAAAGAAATGTTTTGACATTGGAAAGAGACACCTTTAAAGCCGAAAGAAATGTATTTAAGATGGAAAGAGATGTACTACAGACTGAAAGAGATGCACTGAAGGCTGAAAGAGATGTATTAAAGACCCAAAGAGATGCACTGAAGGCTGAAAAGGATAGTTTGTTGATGGAAAATGTTGGACTGAAAAGAATGTTGATTCAGTAAACTCACATGAGATGGTAAAACTTTTAGTAGCTTTCAAAGGAATTTCTCTTTGGCACCCTAGGTGAAAATACCTGCAACACATGTTTACACCGGTAGTGTAACAGAAGGATTTAAAAAGTTTTTTTTCCACGACTGTAAAAAAAAGTTGTCTATCGTCCAAGTGAAAAAAAAAAAAAAAAAAAAAAAAAAAAAAAAATTTTTTTTTTTTTTTTTTTTTTTTTTTTTTTTTACTTGGTTGCTTTTACATATCCAGAATTATTTTGGTGTGCTGCTGCCATGTCTGTCAAGACGCTTTACAAGCTTATCAATTCCTCCAAGGATATTGTCGTCCGTTGTCCCATTTGCTTTCAATCCATGACCTTTGGTCATTACTATTACACACATGCTTTGAAAGAACATTCTTTAAAGAATCGTAAAGAGTGCGTTTTTTGCATGGGGTTTAAATCTTGGCCTCATGGGCACAGAATGAAGCGTGAGAATGTGCAACATGTCTTGGATTGCTCGAAAGGTTTTGTGTCTCAAAGGAAAGACGATGAACCACCCCTGGATTATGACTATTCCGATGTCACTTGCGAGTGCAAATATTTCATCTCGACGCCCCACTACCTCTATGATCGTTGCAAAGACCCCACCTCTGTTGGATTTTATGATTCAGTGTTTGAAAAACCTGACCTATGGCCCCGTGGAATCGAATTTACGGAAGCGAGCGGTTTGGGAAAGGACGTTCATGGCATCTTTCAACGCTACCTGTGCCATGATTTGGATTGGTTTCACATTATGGTGAAACATGACGCCTTTCCCACATTTTGTCGGGAGATGGAAGCCATTCGCAATCAATTTGTCCTTTTACCCTTCTGGTGTCTGTGTGATGGATTGGAGAGTGAAGAAGGTAAAATACCCCATCGGCACATGATTCTGGCCTGTGAGCAGGATGGCTCGTTTCAAGACATTTGGAAACATAAAGTTCGTTATGGAACCAAAGAACATGCCAAGAAATGCGTGAAAATTCAAAATGCTTTTCACTTGGCTCGGACCATTGTATACGTGAGCCAACCCAAGGCCATGTGTGATGGTAGGATCCCAGACCCTATAAAAGAGGGGAAACATACCTCCCATTTTTATATCAATCGACCGATGCACGCCCATAGCATTGCCTATTTATGTACTCTGTTTCCCAACGGGTTAGAAAGGCTACTTTCGGAACAAAACGGTAAAAAGAATGTCGTACTATGGGATAGTCACGCTCAACGTGGGCCAGACAAGTGGCATCATTTGAAATGGGGGGTCCCCATTAAAGTCACGGGCTGGAAATTTTTAAAGTGTCAGATACCTTTGAACGATCCGAACGAAGCGTATTGGACGTTGTACGGTGGCAAGAAAATTGAGTTCCATCCGGGGTATTCCCTTCAAATTCTCAGGGATGAAATGTACCTTTTATCCCCAAAGCAACAAAATGTCATGAAACAACTGAAAGAAATGAAAGAAAAGGCTCAAATGGAAAAGGATCATTATTGGAAACCCATCATGGCTGATTTGAAAATGGAATGTGACGTCTTTAAAAACGAGTATAAATCCAAAGAAAACGAATGGAAATTGGAGAGAATGACCTTTAAAGCCGAAAGAGATGCTTTTAAATCGGAGAGAGACATTTTTAAATTTGAAAGAGAGGTCTATAAATCGGAAAGAGACATTTTAAAAGCCGAAAGAGATGTATTGAAATCTGAAAGAGACATTTTTAAAGCGGAAAGGGATATATTCAAATCTGAGAGAGACATTTTTAAAGCGGAAAGAGATGTATTCAAATCTGAGAGAGACATCTGTAAGGCCGAAAGGGATGTATTTAAATCTGAGAGAGACATTTTTAAAGTCGAAAGAGATGCTTTTAAATTTGAGAGAGACATTTTTAAAGATGAAAGGGATGCATTTAAAACTGAAAGGGATAGTTTGTTGATGGAAAGCACGGGACTAAAAAGAATGCTGCTACATGGACAAACTACACAAAATGTCTAAAAAAAAAAAAAAAAAAAAAAAAAAAAAAAAATTTTTTTTTTTTTTTTTTTTTTTAATACACTGTTTGCTTTCGAATAATACAAAGTTTTATCATTAGCCTATGGTAATTACTGCAATAAAAGTGTCCCACAACCGTCACACCTCTTTTTAAGAGTAAAACACATGCTTTTTACAGTCCTTACCATTCAATGTTTCAAAACAGACTCGACTATTTTTTTTAAAAAAGTGTAACGCCTGGTTTTACAGTCCTTCCCTCTCGGTTTGAAAACTCTCTCACCTATTTTATAATCCTTTCTACCATCCCTCTCATCTATTTTGCAATCTTTACCCTTCAATCTATCCCCACCCTGCCTCCCATTCAAGTCTTTGTTCACTTGACTCCCAATGCTGCTCCCCTTTGATGCGCTTCTCTTTAGCCCATTTCCCCTACACTCGTTTCGTTTGAATAGTTTACTCCCCTAAAAGATGTTTCCATTTGAAAAAAGAATCCCTAGAAATATTCCTCTCTCCCATGCTATTGCTCACATCCCTTTGCGTAGCCTCCCCAGGAACCACTCAACCCTTTGCTTGGGGACTGCCCAGTTTCCAGGGCCCGGTGCTATGACCCCTCTACCCTTCACCTATGGCAATCCCTCGCCTCTCGTTTTACAGTCATTACCCTAGGTTCCATACAGTCGGTCGATACAATAGTTGGCACCCTTTCGGAAAATGATTGAACCTGGACAATGACCTTTTTTAAAGGATCCTCGGCTCTTTTTGTATGTCCCCTACGTTGTGGTCCCACGGCTCTTTTTGTCGAATCCCCTTTTCAGAGTCTCCTCCCCTAGCTCCTTTTGTAGAATCCCCTCTCGTTGTGGTCCCACGGCTCTTTTTGAATCCATCCCATCTCTTTTTCCCCTCCCCGCATTGAGAGTCCCACGGCTCACTCTCCTGTTTCAAGTCCACCTGGCTCTTTTTGTATGAATTTTGTCCCCTTTTCATCTTCTTTTTACCCTCCTGTTGCATTTTATGCTCCCATCCACCTATGAAACAAAGTTGGTCTGAACGTCGAAATTCACCTTCCAAGGGCTCTTTTTGCATGCATTTTGTCCCTTTTGTTGCGTTTTATGCTCCCATCAAAGTATCCCTCAAAGTATCCCTAGAAAGCAGTTCAATATGCTTATCGAAAATTTTTCAAATTCCTCCGAAAAATATTTTGGAGGGACGCGAGAAAATAAAAAGTTTCAACCAGACGAATGATTTAAAACGGGGGGCAAATGAAATGGAGACTTGTCAGGGGGGAAATGGGGGCGTTTCCGGGGGGCAAATGAAAGGGAGACTGGTGAAGTGGGGGGTGAAAGCAGCGAAACATGAAATGGAGGCAGGGCAACGTTTTCAGGAGATGGATTCCAGGGGCCCCGGTGCTTTGACCGCTCTACCATACACCTATGGCAATCACTGTAAAATCGGAAGCGCCTTTCGTTTTACAGTCCTTACCATAGGTTCCATACAGTCGGTCGAAAAAATAGTCGAGCACCGTGACCCTTTCCAAAAATGATTGAAAATGGAAAACGACCTTTTTGGAAAGGGTGTCAGAATCGTGTCCCTTGGGGTGTGTTGATTGAAAATTTTTTCCTCTGAAAAAAATATGGGGCGCGAGAACAAAAAATTGTTTCATCCTGGATGAGGGGACAAATGAAATGGAGACTTGTCCCGCTGGGCAACGACCCATGTCATGGAGGGAGGGACAATGAGACTAGTCAAGCTGGGGGAAAGCAGCGACCTATAAAGTGTAGGCATTACAACGTTGGTATGTCGAGAAAAGACAGAGAATCATTCCAATAGGGGTGTTGTTGGAACATGGGAGGCAAACCATCTCACGACGTTGCCCTCTTGGCGTGGGGCCCTCGTCTACGTGAGTGGACCCTCGTGTGACCAGGGTCCTGACAATTTAAGCGTCTCATTTTCACATCAATCGACCCTTGCACCCGTATAGTATTGCGTTTCTCAGTACCCTCTTTCCAGGGGGAATAGAAAAATGACTGTGGGAAATAAAAATGTTGGGCTGCCAAGCGTGTACGGGACCCATGGTATAATGTCCGATCCGGGCTGGAAATGTTTAAATTGTGTGATTCCCTTGTATCCGCGCTACGAGGAACCTCTGCATTTGAATCTATACGATAATAAAATTGTGTAGGTCGAGGAGGGAGCCGAGGAAAGAGATTTGATTCAAAGGGAAAAAGACGTGTTGAAAAGGGAACTTGACGAGTTGAAAACAAAAGAATATGAATGGAAAATAAAAGAATATGAATGGAAAACAAAAGAATATGAATGGAAAACAAAAGAATATGAGTTGAACGCTAAAGAATATGAGTTGAACGCTAAAGTACAAAACATGTCAGTTGAAAATAAAATATTGAAAAATTTGTTGCAAGGAAAAAGAGTGGATAGAATCTCTTTCAATACATGGCGTTGGAAAAACAATAGTGTAAAAAGGTTGGTTCGACCTCGTTCAACCATCTCTCAACTTTCAAGTTTACTAGCAAACCTTTGAAACTAAATCATGTAAGCTTCTCTAAAAAAAAAAAAAAAAAAAAAAAAAAAAAAAAAAAAAAAAAAAAATTTTTTTTTTTTTTTTTTTTTTTTTTTTTTTTTTTTTTTTTTTTAGAGAGGTAGAATGTTTTAAACTTTTTGAGCTCTGCCAAGAGTTTGGTTGTCAAGCTCCTAAAAGATATTTCAAACTTGCCTCACATTCTTTTTTTGGCTTTTGCGATATTTTATTTTATTAGCCTTCCATTGTGAATCTTACACAATGTTCCAGGACAGTCTCAAAAAATGTGTCAACCTTCCATTGTGAATCTTACACACAATGTTCCAGCCACAGTCTGAATCAATGTGTCAGAGTTTTTTTTTCTTGTCGTTTCCAAACCCCCGCCAATGGAAGAATGATTCCTGGTCCCGAGCTCCAGCAAACATTCTCCCATGGCTGTTCCAAACCCTCAATTTGTATACTATATGGAATGTCACCCTGATTTGCTTTTCATCTTTCACATTTTATTGGTCTTGCACAATGTTCTAACAATTGTGTCAGAGTTTTTTTCTTGTCGTTTCCAACCTTGACTCTGAGAGTAGCCCAAAAAAATGGGAGATGAATGACTGGTCCCGAGCTATGCTCCTTTCCAGTCATCCATCTCCCATTTTTCTGGGGAATCCCTGTCCTCTACGAGGCTGCTCGTATGGGGTTGGGCGCCCTGCAGAGAGGACAGGTATTCCTCACCTCCAGGTGTTGCAGTAAACACCGCATGTGAAATACATGGCCACAATGTGTCTTTTCTGGCCAATGCATCGGACTCAGACAGATGGAACACGTCTCGGGTATTTGGAAGACGCTTTCGGGCCATTTGAGTGCAAAACAGCCATCCAAGACGGCTTGAGCCAAGAGAATCCAAGGGGCCAACGGTTGAGGTCCATGTCGCCTCCAGGCCTTGTACGCCAATCGATACAATTTGGGAAGGGCCAAGACCGTCCACAGAGCTTGCAGAAAGGCCCCCTTGCCTTGGGCCGCCTGCTGTTCGAGGTAATCACTGTAAAGTTCGGAAGGTTCAGAAGAGGTGAGACATTCAAAGGTGGGCAGGTCGTCGATGGGCTCGGGATGGGGCAACACTTTTCGTAAAAGGTCTCCCAGGTCCACGGGGGAAAGAGCAATGACGTCGGACGGAGTGAGAGTCTGTAACTGGGCTCGAAACTGCATCATAAAAGTAATGTACTCGGCCAAATGGGCCTCGTGGTATTCGGCCAGGTAGATTTGAAAGGCTTTGTCAGACTCCATTGTCTCGTATGAGGCAAAAAGGCGTCCGAATCGTGCTTTTGAGAGAAGAGCGACGCGCAGAAAGTGCTTTTGGATTGGCTAGACAGGAGGAAGATCCTGTGAGGGTTTCTTTCAAAATGGATGGCATCATCTCCGGTCCCGCCGGAAGCCCTTTCAAGGTGGCAGAAAGAGTAGGATCCACGGGGCCCTGTCTCCAACATTGACAGTGAGCTCGTGTCAAACATTCGAGCGAGTGTAAAGACCCGTCCCGTACGACGACATGATTGAAGCGTTTCACGATAAAATAGTGTTCGGGGGCGTCAAAGACATTAAAACAATGGCAAGTGTCGGGTCCTTCCGTGCAGGCATCTGCACTATAGACACAATCGGAAAGATGGAATCCATGCTCGCTCAAGACCACCTGGACGGGAATGGGAAAGTGGGTCGCGAGTTGTTGAAATTTCACAATACCCGCTAAACGTTGCAAGCGTCGTCTATAAGACGACCAGCGTGAGACGTTGTCTCGCAAACCTGGGAGAAATTTTTTTTCCAATTCACCCAGGAGAGAATCGAACGAGGTCATCATGAAGAGAATAAGAAATGTTGACAACAGAGCAAACCAAATGAAAGCTCGAGTGAAAGGCTCAACCTTTTTAAACACTCTCCAATCTTTCTAAAAAAAAAAAAAAAAAAAAAAAAAAAAAAAAAAAATTTTTTTTTTTTTTTTTTTTTTTTTTTTTTTTTTTTTTTTTTTTTAGAGAGATTGGTTGTAAACTTTATTTGCATCTGATAAATGTTTTAAACTTTATTTTTGCTTCTGATAAATGTTTCAAGTTTTATGTGCTTCTGAGAGATGTTTTAAACTTTATTTTTGCTTCTGAAAGATATTTCAAATGTTATGTACGTCTGAAAGATATTTCAAATGTTATGTGCGTCTGACAAATATTTCAAACTTTCCTTCTGAAAGATATTTCAAACTTTGTTTGCGAGATTTTTCAAATTTTATGTGCTTCTGACAAATCTTTTAAACTTTATTCGCTTCCGACAGAGGGTTTGGGAAACCCACTCTGGATCTCGTCATACATCCTTTGCCAACGTTTACTATTTTCGTCCGTCCAATGCATGGCCCGGGGTAAATAGTGTTGTCCAATCTCTAAAATTTCTTTCAATCGTGCTTCGGTGGGTTCACCGCGCATCACTCGTTCTTGAAACACCATCGATTTCAATAAAACGTGAATCACACAATCATGAGGGGACTCTTTTCCCGAGAACACACTAAACAATCTTGTTCACAATAACATGCATCCGAAACAGCAGACATGGTCGGACACGATCGATTGAAAAGAAACAAAATTTCAAAGCACACTACACTAGACGAGTAAATGAAATGAGGGGGTGGTAGAAGGCTTTTAAACTTGAAAAGAACACAGAGTCCACGCAGCACAAGAAGAGAAAAACTCTAGCTAGACGAGAAATTAATTTATCCTTATAAAAAAAAAAAAAAAAAAAAAAAAAAAAAAAAAAAAAAAATTTTTTTTTTTTTTTTTTTTTTTTTTTTTTTTTTTAGAGAGAGAATGTTTAAAAGCAAACACTTGACAGATTACATTTCAGAGCACAAAATTTGCAGCTTCTCTTTTTCAACATGACCGACCCG